>CAUYPK010082993.1:0-13531 GCA_963574355.1 Loris lydekkerianus
AGGCCTGCCAAACAACAATGACAACAACAAAAAAATAGCCGGGCATTGTGGTGGCACCTGTAGTCCCAGCTACTTAGGAGGCTGAGGCAAGAGAATCGCTTATGCCCAAGAGTTTGAGGTTGCTGTGAGCTGTGACACCACGGCACTCTACCCAGGGTGACAGCTTGAGACTCTTGTCTCAAAATAAATAAATAAATAAAGTGGAATCTAAAACTTAAAGCAAAAATGAAAAATCCAAGGTCAAAAGCCCAGAGGAGCATTTTTCTGCTGTCTCATGCCTTTATAGCTTTTGAAAGTGAAGTTTTCATTTCAAAAGTTTGAGTTATTTGAGGCAGCTCTTTGAGGATAAAAAGTTAAAGTTTGTATAGTATAGTGAGAATATTTCAAAGATATGTCCATCTGACAAAAGGGGATTATTTGCTGAAGAACAAAACATAAGGTGTCTTAGTTCTACTTAATGAAATTTTTGTACAGGGGGAACTTTCATGTCCTGACATAAAGCTTGGATGATGATTTCCTGATTATTTGAAAGAAAGATATATAATGACTGCGCAGAAATTAAATAATTTTCATTCAACATGCTGCCATAACTTAGATTGTTCTTGATAAAAAGTCATTTATTCTATTTCTTAAAGTTTATAATATATATTGGCATAGCTAAAATTACATCAATAAATCCACTCTTATTTTTAATCAATAAAACCACTCTTATTTTTCTTAAAAAAATAAAAATAATGATGGTGATTTGAAATTAAATGATACCAACCAAGATATTAATCCAGCTAGAAAATGCAATTACACTGTTGGAATATGTCTTAGAAGACTAAATTATATTTGATTTTATAATTACTTACTTATCCTAGTTATCATGCAAACTTTTTTTTTTTTTTTAAGACACAGTCTCACTATGTCACCCTGGGTAGAGTACCATTTCATCATAGCTCACAACAACCTCAAACTCTTGGGCTCAACTGATCCTATTGCCTCAGCCTCCCAAGTAGCTGAGACTACAGGTGACTGCCACATGCCTGGCTGTATTTTGTTGTTGTTGTAGTTATTGTTGTTTTTAGCAGGCCATGGCTGGGTTTGAACCGGCCAGCCTCAGTGTACGTGGCTGACACCTAACCACTGAGCTACAGGTGCTGAGCCAACTTTCTTTTTTTAGTTTCATTCTGTTGCCCCAGGCTAGAGTGCTATGGTGTCATCTTCCCTCACAGCAACCTCAGACTCCTGGGCTCAAGTGATCCTCTTGCCTCAGCCTCCCAGTAGCGGGAATACAGGTGCCCACCACAATGCTGGGCTAATTTTTCTATTTGTAGTAGAGATGGGATTTCATTCTTGCTCAAGCTGGTCTTGAACTCCTGAGCTCAAGTGATCCTCCTGCCTCAGCCTCCCAAAATGCTAGGCTTACAGGCAGTCTGAGCCAGTGTGCCTGGCCTATTGTGCGATTTTAAGAACACTAATGGAACAAAAGAACAAGGAGGAAGAATAAGAGAAAAAGTGTCAAAAGACATAATTACAACAAATTTAGTTTATAGATATCAGGCTTAGGTGGGAGGATTGCTTGAGGTCATAAGTCTGAGCAAGGGTGAGACCTTGTCTCTACAAAAAGAAAAAAAAAAAAAATAGAAAAATTACCCAGGTCTAGTGGCCAGAGCCTGTAGTCCCAGCAACTCAGGGGACTGAAGCAGGAGGATTGCTTGAGCTTGCAGCTGCTGTGAGTTATGATAATGATGCCATTGCTCTCTATCTGGGGTGAGGGAGTGAGATCTTGTCTCAAAATAATAATAATAACAACAATAATAAATACCTTAACTGCATTTTATTTGCAATTCTAGAATTGAGCAACATCTTATTCTATAGAACAGAATGAGTGCTCTGATGAGCTGACAGGAGGATTTTGGGTTTTGTTTTTTTTTTTAGAGACAGATTCTCACTTCCTCACCTTCTGTAGAGTGCTGTAACATCACAGCTCACAGCAACCTCCAACTCCTGGGCTTAGGCGATTCTCTTGTCTCAGCCTCCCGAGTAGCTGGGACTATAGGTGCCCACCACAACGCCCGGCTATTTTTGTTGCAGTTTTGTTGCCGGGGCTGGGTTCGAACCCACCATCCTTCCCACTGAGCCACAGGCGCCACCTGACGATTTTGGTTTTATAGGCAGAAACGGGCTGAAGAAAGCAAAAATCGAAAACAAAAAGCAGATTGGTTGTTTCAAAGTTACCTTCCTTGTAAAGTAAAAGCAGGAGGGACCTCCTGATTATGCAGGCTAAAACTGGCTTATCTGGCAATTTGAGTGTTTACTCTCTCTTGATTTCTCAGAAGGTCAGATAAACACCTTAGTCTCAGTTTGGTGATGTGCAACTGTAGCATGAGTGACTCCCTTTTGGTTTGGTCTATTTAATGCAAGTTCTAATTCAATAACAGTCCAAACCAGTGGCCTCTGATAAAACTTATTTAACAACTTCATCCTTTTGATTCTGCGGTATGAAGGGAGGAGGGAAGGCAGGAAACAGTACAGTTAGAATCGAGGTGCAAGGAAGGAGTAGGTAGTGAGATCTCCCCGTGTGTCTGATTCGCCCTTTCTCTGCCTCGCTTGTTTGAGCTTCAGCTGAATTGGAAATGGCTGGTGGTAATGCTGGGAGGGACTCTGGAAGGCGGTTTTCTGCCGGGCGAGCCAGCTTGCCATTCCTGGTGAGCATGTTCATGGACACCTGGAATCCAGGACGGCCAGTCCTAGGTTTGACACAGGAAATGCATCAAAAATCCTAAAGGTAAAGCTATTACCCCTCATCACTTGCAACTTACTATTTGTGGAGATGAAGAACTGGACTCTTTCATCAAGGCTACAGTTGCTAGTGGTGGTGTCATTTCAAACACCCACAGATCTCCAAAGAAAGGACTTCACAAGACTGTCTACAGGGTGCCTGGATTCCTTATTATCTCAGGACTAAATACTCTAGCAGCTGTGCGGTGTTGGTGATTCCAGTGGACTGTATCTCAATGAAAAACACAATTTTACCTTTTTGTAATTCTACTTGAGCAAGTTGGAAATTTAATTAGCTTTCCAACTCACCCAATTTCTGCATTCAAGTCTTAACCATATTTAAATGTTACTATGGCTTCAAAGAAGTAGTTGATTCTAAAGTAGCAGATTTGGTTGTTGTGTTTTTTTTGTTTTTTTGTTTTTTTTTTTGTAGAGACAGAGTTTCACTTTATCACCCACTGTAGAGTGCTATGGCGTCACACAGCTCATAGCAACATTCAACTCCTGGGCTTAGGCGATTCCCTTGCCTCAGCCTCCCAAGTAGCTGGAACTACAGGAGCCTGCCATAACACCCAGATAGTTTTTTGGTTGCAGTTTGGCTGGGGCCGAGTCTGAACCCACCACCCTCGGTATATATGGGTCCAGTGCCCTGCTCACTGAGCCACAGGTGCTGCCCAATGCAGCAGGTTTTTTACTGAGTTGACTGTTTTTGAAAAAACTGGGCTTGTGGCAACCTTGGCTGAAGAACAACCATGGGTCGACTTGTTCATGAAGGCCGGCAGTGATGGGGCCAAAATTGGCAACTGCCCCTTCTCCCAGAGACTGATCATGGACTCAAGGGAGTCCCCTTCAGCGTCATCACTGTTGATACGCAGAGGCCGACCGAGACAGTGCAGAAGCTATGCCAGGCTCCCATTCCCGCTGTATGGCACTGAAGTCACACAGACACCCACAAGACTGTAGCCGGTGCTGTGCCCTCCCATGTAGCCCACGTTGGCAGCTCTGAACCCTGAGTCCAACGCAGCTGGACTGGACACAGTAGCTAAATTTTCTGCCACATCAAGAATTCAAGTCCAGCACTCAATGGTAATCTGGAAAAGAGGCTCCTGAAAGTCCTGAGGGTCTTAGATAGTTACTTGACATTCCCCCTCCCAGAAGAAGTGGATGAAACCAGTGCTGAAGATGAAGGCATCTCTCAAGCAAGTTTCTGGATGGCAATAAGCTCACCCTGGCTGACTGCAACTTGTTGACAAAACCGCACATAGTACAGGTGGTGTGTAAAGTACTGGGATTCACCATCCCTGAGGTGTTCATGGAGTGCATGGGTACCTAAGCAGCTGCTATGCTGGGGAAGAATCCACCTCCCTCTGTCCAGCTGATGAGGAAATCTAGCTGACCTACGAGAAGTGGCCAAGGCCCTCCAATAAGCCCTCCTGGAGCTCTCTCAGCCACCTACCTCTGGTTTCTCCACAAAGGCTCTGTGTATTTTCCACATTGTCACCCAATGGATGAACTCCAAAATGGCCTGTGGGCAGGGAATCTTGGCGAACTTGTGCAGGGCTGGTAAGGAGGGAGGAGGGGTGAGAGACAGGGATGGGTTCTTGGGTGAGATTTTTTATTGTGGGGTGGGGTAGATAGGACAATGTATTTCTTTTTTTTGAGACAGTCTCACTATATTGCCCTTGGTAGAGTACCGTGGCATCAGAGCTCATAGCAACCTCAGACTCTTGTGCTTAAGTGATTCTCTTGCCTCAGTCTCCCAAGTAGCTGGGACCACAGATGCCTGCCACAACACCCAGCCATTTTTTTTTGTTGCAGTTGTCATTGTTGTTTTAGCAGGCCCGGGCTGGGTTTGAACCCGCCAGCCCTGGTGTATGTGGCTGGTGCCCTAACCACTGAGCAACGAGTGCTGCCCTAGGATAATGTATTTCATTAATAAAATACAGAATAAAACAAACTATTTGGATTTTAAATGTAATACAGAAGTTATAGTAACAAACATTTTGTTTTGTACAGACATTATTTCCACTCTGTGGGAGGCCTAGGTGGGTGGATTTCTTGAGCTCCAGAGTTCAAGACCACCCTGACCAAGAACAAGATCCTGTCTCTACTAAAAATAGAAAAATTACCTGGGTGTCATGGCAGTCACCTATAGTCCCAGCTACTTGGGAGGCTGAGGCAGGAGAATCACCTGAAACCAGGAGTTTGAGGTTGCTGTGAGCTATGATGCCACAGCACTCTACCCTGGGGCAACAGAGTGAGACTCTGTCTTTAAATAAATAAATAAACAAGTAAATTTCCACTCTGGTGAATAAACTCAGTAAATTCATCCCCCCCACACACAAACAAAAACCCACCTCCATCATTGTGGTCTGCCTCTCACCTAGATGACAGTGTGAACAAAACTTGGGGCATTAGCATTATTGGTTAATTAATTTAGCTCAGTTACCATCACTTTGAGTTTCTAGTCTCGGTGTGCCACTCAGAGGTTACAGCGTCCTCACGATCACGTGTTTCTTTGAGCTTTTCTCATTCCAGCCAAAAAGAGACCATTTGATGTTTGTTAGATGGCTGCATGCAAACATTTAAAACTTTTGAGAAAATACAGCCCACTGGGGAGATTACTATTGTTGCTACCAGACAATGTCAATTATTTGGAGTATGCTCTTTAGCCAGGGTCCCCATGAACCAAACCAACTAAAATCGAATAGATCAAAGAATGAGGAACCCATCTGTTTTAACCAAGCAGCCTGTTTGTTAATTTTTTGCAATGGAGTCTCTACAATACTGGACGTATTTATGCCAGTGTACAACAAGAAGTGTCTGCAACCACACAGACCCCTCCCTAGCCCGGCAGTAGGTACTCTAGTGTCCTATGACTGGGTTAAATTAAGGCAGAGAGTGAGAACAAGTGGATCTAGAAGTCAAGCCCTATAAAAGGGACCACTTGTACAATCTGAACAAGTTTCATTAGGGGTGTTACTAAAGTTACCCACTAGGTGAACCAAAGGATCTCCTATGGTAGATACAGATCTGGGTTTGACACAACAGATCCAACACTTCATTGAGTTGCCTGTAGGAGCTACTGATTGTGCCAAGTGGAAAAGGAAGATGAGTAAGAAAAGTTAAGAGGAATGGAGTTTTATCAGATTATGATAGGGAGTCTTATTTTTTTTTTGTTTTTTGAGACAGAGCCTCAAGCTGTCACCCTGGGTAGAGTGCTGTGACATTACAGCTCACAGCAACCTCCAACTCCTGGGCTCAAGCGATTCTCCTGCCTCTGCCTCCCAAGTAGGTGGGACCACAGGCGCCTGCCACAACGCCCGGCTATATTTTTGGTTGCAGCCATCATTGTTGTTTGGCGGGCCCAGGCTGGATTCGAACCCACCAGCTCAGGTGCATGTGGCTGGTGCCCTAACCGCTTGAGCTACAGGCGCCGCGCTGGGAGTCTTATTCTGATGTCTTGGGAAAAGCTGTCTACAGTGGGAATTCCCCAACTTCTCATTCTGCTTTGCATTCTGGTTATAGTACCAGGCATTTTGGTGAACACTTTGTGTGGGATGAGACTTGTCCCCAGACATTTATCACATTGAATTATCCAGCTTCAGCCTCTGGGGCTTCAGAGACAGAGCCATTCTTGTTCTTAGTTGGAACCAGACATTGGAGAAAACAGGAAGAATTCAGGATCTATTCTAGTCTACAGGCAGATAATAAAAGCTTAAATAAGGAATAGGACATAATCTAACAAGAGGTATACTACAGATTTTCTTGAGAAATGTAGTTTTTCTCTCTGCAGACATTCCCATTTCTACCAAAAATAATCAGAGTATGATTATTACACAAAGTAAGAATGTGTTTGCAAAATAAGTTTAGTCTCATCAAACTTGGCCTGATTATTTATGTAAGTGCAGCAAGAATAGTTGTTGACCACATAAGCTCTTTTTAAGTTTGCTTTGCTGGAATTTTTGATAAGAACTCTCAAAATGAACTTTTAAAAACCTCTTGAGCCTGGAAAGCCAAATCAAGGCAAACTTCACTTAGTCTGCAGTAACTACAGACTCACTCCACATGCATTCTCATAAAGGCAGTCCCCAGGTTACAAACACGGTCGGCAATGTAGGTTTGTCCTTGAGTTTGTACATAAGTTGGAACAGGTACATTTACTATTACCTGTTCAACACAGCCTGTTTTATTACCGTTGTCCATGTTTGTAAGTTCCGAGTGTTAGAGAAACGACAACCACTTCAGCTCTAACCTGGCCACATATTTATTTTGGCTCTTCTTAGCTTTTATTTCACAAGGGCTCAAACTAATTAGCTGAATATAATAGACTTTGTTTGTACGTGCCAGTCATACATCAGTCGGATGTTTGTAACTCGGGAACTTGTTGTAATAGCCTGTGTTTGTAAGTGTGAGCTATGCATAAGTCAGATGTTTACAACTCAGGGACTGCCTGTATATGACACCTTAGTCATCGCCTTGGTAAATACAACCAGTATCTGCCTAAAGACAGATTCTCCAGAAGAATTCAGTATCAATCCTCTCTCCAGGGAGTTACAGCAACCAGGGAAATTTTATTTAACAAGACGGAGAAGGAAGAATGAGACCCCGTCTCTAATAAAAATAGAAAAAAAGTTAGCCAGGTGTCTCAAAAAAAAAAAAAAAAAAAAAAAGAGGGAGAAAAAATGAGGAGAAAAACCCTGACAACTGTCATGAGAAGCCTAGTGCTTCATCCTTCCCTGATCTCCCTCAGGACTGGCCGTAGGTTTCCACAGTCGCCAGGTAAGAGTGCAGGTGGATTTTTAGTACTGCATAATTTTTTTTTTTTTTTTGAGACAGAGTCTCACTTTGTTGCCCTCATTAGAGTTCCATGGTGTTACAGCTCACAACAACCTCAAACTCCTGGCTTAAGTGATTCTCTTGCCTCAGCCTCCCAAGGAGCTGGGACTATAGGTACCCATCACAAACCCCAGTTATTTTTTTAGAGATGAGGTCTTGCTCTGGCTCAGGCTGGTCTCGAACTCGTGACCTCAGGCAATTTATCCGCCTCCGCCTCCCAAAGTACTAGGATTACGGGCTGTGCACCACCTACATAATTTTGTGACATGATAACTTAATAAAACACATCTTTATTCATTTCTTGTATAGAAGACTATTGTCTATTCAGGGTGATCAGTAGGAACTAACTAGCAGCTTCTTTGTCACAAGAAGGGTAACTAGCTCTCAGGAATAAGGTAAAACACCCCAGGCAGGGCTCCTTCTGCCTCCAGAGAATATGGTAAGACCTGCTGTTCCAGCCCTTCTTCTCAGGGTCGATTTGTACGAGAAGACAGCTGACTGTTAAAGCATGCGGCTTTCATTCACCAACACAGGAACAGCTGTTTCCCATGAATTTGCTATAGAGTACACATTTTTCTTTCTTTCTTCCTTTTTTTTTTTTTTTTTTTGAGACTCACTCTGTCACCTTGGGTAGAGTGCTGTGTGGTGTCATCACAGCTCACAGCAACCTCAAACTCTTGGACTCAAACGATATTCTTGTACAGACACCCACCACAACGCCCCACTAATATTTGTATTTCTAGTAGAGAGTAGAGACTTACTCTTGCTCAGGCTAGTCTCGAACTCCTGAAGCCAACAATCCTCCTACCTTAGCCTCCCAGAGTGCTAGGATTATAGCTGTGAGCCACTATACTCAGCCTCGTATACATTTTTTAACTAAATTCTTCATTTAGCTATGATTCACATAAAATTCATCTTTTTGGAGTAGACTCCAAAATTAAGTTAATTTTTTTTATATCCACGAAGTTGTACAATCATTTCCACTATGTAATTCCAGAACATTTGTTTCACCCCAAAAGGAAACCCTGTACCCATTAGTAGTCACTGCTTATTCTCCCTTTACCCCACTGATCTACTTTCTGTATCTGTGCCTATTCTGCACATTTCATATAAATGAAATAATATAATATGTGGTCTTTTATGAGAGACCTCCTTCACTTAGCATAATGTTTTCAAGCTTTTTCCATGCTGTAGGTTATATTAGTACTTCATTCGTCTATCTGAATACTATCCCATTGTGTGGACAAACGAGGGAGTATAATATTAAACTCACTGTTAACCAGTGCTTAGCAAAGATAAACTAGACTCCCGAAAAGCTAGTGAAGCACTCAGATCTATATGCAAAACAACACTCGTTATGAGATTATGTTGGAAGGGTCAAACATGAAGTGAATTTTGTGTAATGAGACTATCAAACAACTACGTTCATAAAGTTACATCTCCCCAACGTAAAAGTTTGATTCACTCATACTTGAAAAGACAATATAAATCTTTTTTTTTATTTTTTTTGAGACCGACTCTCACTATGTCGCCCTGGATAGAGTGCCTTACTGTCACAGCTCACAGCAACCTCCAACTCCTGGGCTCAAGCGGTTCTCTTGCTTCAGCCTCTCAAGTAGCTGGGACTACAGGTGCCCGTCACAACGGCCGGCTATTTTTTTGGTTGTAGCTGTCATTGTTGTTTGGCAGGCCCAGGCTGGATTCGAACTCACCAGCTCTGGTGTATGTGGCTGGTGCCCCAGCTGCTGAGCTACAGGTGCCGAGCTTCAAACATCATTTTTATATGATGAGATTATGGGTGAATTTCATCTTCTCTTTTCATTTGTTTCTATTTTCCTTAACAAACGTGCATTACATTTGTAAATAAAGGAGGGGAAGAGAAAGAGAAACAAACAAACAAACAAAAAAAACAGGCTGAGAGGACCAGTTATGGAAATTCTCCTGAAGGATGTGTGGTCCATCCCTTTGCCCAGAGTCAGATTAAGATGGATTAAGCCAGAGGCATCAAGTTGCATCTACTTTGGTGCCTAACCTGTCTTACGGGGCACTCAAAGAACACCTCTGGTTAACTCGTTGCATTTCCTGAAGCATTTCATTGGGACTGTCATTTACTACATTTTATGCCATCTTCTTTATGAACAGCGGTCGGAGAAATATCTCTTTGGTCTTGGTGCCAGGAATAATGGCTTTTCTCCCAAGGAGTACTTAGTGTGAATCTTTAAAGCAGCTTTATTGAGATATAACACATGTACCAACACAATCCACCCACTTAAAGTGTAGAATTCAATGGCTTTTCCTATATTCACAGAGTTAGTTGTGCAACTATCATAATGAATTTTATAACATGTTCATTAACCCCAAAGAAACACTCCTCCCCTGAACCATCATCCTCCAATTCCCTCATCTTCCCCCAGTCCTAGGCAACCATTAATCTACTTTCCTTCTCTATGGATTTTTCTTATCTAGACATTTCACATAAATGAAATATGGGATAAAACATGTCCTTAGTGACTGGCCTCTTTGATTTACAGCATGTTTTCAAGATTTATCCATTTTGTAGAATGGATAAATGAATACTTCATTTATAGTTGTTGTTAAATAATATTCTGTTCTATGGCTATATCACGTTTTTGTTCATTAATCTACTGATGGACTTTTGGATTGTTTCTGCCATTTGCTACTTTGAATGTTCATGTACGCGTGTTTATTTGAACTTTTCTTTTAGCCCTTCAGGGTATGTACCTAAGAGTAGGATTACTGGATCATACAGTAATTCTATGCTCAACTTTTTGAGGGACGACCAAACTGTTTCCCCAGCAACTGCATCATTTTACATTCCCACTAGCAGTGTCTGAGGGTTCTCGTTTCTCTACCTCCTCACCAATGCTTGCTGTTTGTCATTTTTTATTATAGTCATCTTAATGGGTATGAAACAGTAACTCGTTGTTGTTTTAATTTGCATCTTGCTGATGACTAATGACATTGGGCATCTTTTCATGTACTTGTTGGTTACTCGTAAACTTCTTTAGAGGAAAGTCTATTTAGATCATTTCCTACTTTTTAATTTTGTTTAATTGTTGAGTTGCAAGAGTTTATTATATATTCTAGATATAAATTCCTTAACAGATATATTACTTGTGAATATTTTCTTCCATTTTATGGGTTGTGTTTTTACTTTCTTTTTTTTTGTGTGTGTGTGTGTGTCACAGTCTTGCTCTGTCTCCCAAGCTTGAGTGCAGTGGTGGCATCATGGCTCACTGAAACTTCAAATTCCTGGGCTTACGTGATCCTCCTGCCTCAAACTCTCTAGTAGCTGGTACTGCAGACATACACCACGACACCCAGCTAATGTTTCTATTTTTTTGTAGATATGGGGGTCTCATTCTTGCTCAGGCAGGTCTTGAACTCCTGACCTCAACCAATCTTCCTGCCTCAGCCTCCCAAAATACTAGGATTATAGGCATGAGCCACCACACTTGCCTCTTTTCACTTCCTTAATGATGAGGGCCTTTCAAGGATTAAAGCTTTTTTTTTTTTTTTTTTTGAGACAGAGCCTCAAGCTGTCGCCCTGGGTGGAGTGCTGTGGCATCACAGCTCACAGCAACCTCCAACTCCTGGACTCAAGCGATTCTCCTGCCTCCGCCTCCCAAGTAGCTGGCTCCCGCCACAATGCCTGGCTATTTTTTTTGGTTGCAGCCATCCTTGTTTGGCGGCCCTGGGCTGGATTTGAACCCACCAGCTCAGGTGTATGCGGCTGGCGCCTTAGCCGCTTGAACCACAGGCGCCAAGCCAGAAGGACTAAAGTTTTAATTTTTTTTAAATTTTGTTTTTAGTTGCTCGGATTTCTCTGGCTGATAGACCTTTAATTTTGACAAAGCCCAATTTATCCATTTCTTTCTTTTGTTATTTGTGCTTTTGGTGTCATATCTAAGAAACCATTGCTTATTCCATGGTCACAAGATTTATTCCTTTGTTTTCTTGGAAGAGTTTTAGTTTTAGCGCTTACATTTAAGTCTTTTTGTTTTTTTAGACAGGCTAAAAAAAGACAGGCTTTTTTATAGTTGCCCAGGCTATAGTGCCATCACCAGCCTACCTTACAGCAATCTCAAACTCCTGGCTTCAAGTAATCCTCCTGCCTCAACCTCTTGAGTAGCTGGGACTACAGGTGCCCGACACAACAGTCAGCTAATTTTTCTATTTTTAATAGAGATGGGGTCTTGCTCTTGCTCAGGTCGGTCTCCAACTGAGGAGGGAGGATTGCTTGAGCCTAGGAGTTTGAGACTAGCCTGGACAACATGTTGAGACTTTGTCTCTACAAAAAATAAAAGAAATTAGCCAGGCATGGTGGCTTGCATCTATAGTCCTAGCTATTTGGGAGGCTGAAGCGAGAGGATCACCTCGTACTCCAGTTAGGGCAACAGAGTAAGAGCCTGTCTCAAAAAGAACAAATAAATAATATATATATATTTTTTTTTTTTTTTTTTTTTTGTCAATGCCCTTTATTAGGTTGAAGAAATTCCCTCCTATTCCTAGTTTGTAGAGTGTTTTTGTCATGAGAGGGTGTTAAATTTTGCCAAATCTTTTTTATGCATCTTTTGAGATGATCCTTTGTATTTTTACCTTAATTTTATTAATGAGATGTGTTATTTGAATTGACTTAGGATGTTAAAATAATCTTGCAGTGTTGGGATAAATTCCACTTGGTCATGGTGTATAATCCATTTTATATATTGCTGAATTTTACTTGCCAGTATTTTGTTGAGGATTCTTTTTTTTTTTGTAGAGACAGAGTCTCACTTTACTGCCCTAGGTAGAGTGCCATGATGTCACACAGCTCCCAGCAACCTCCAGCTCTTGGGCTTAGGTGATTCTCTTGCTTCAGCCTCCTGAGCAGCTGGGACTACAGGCGCCTGTCACAACGCCCAGCTATTTTTTTGTTGCAATTTGGCCAGGGCCGGGTTTGAACCCGTCATCCTTGGTATATGGGGCCGGCGCCCTACTCACTGAGCCACAGGCGCCACCCTTGTTGAGGATTTTTGCATATTATTCATAAGAGATGTTGGTCTGTAGTTTTCACTTGAGCTTAGCCAAGAGGCCCAGAAGTGATGGCCTGCAGTTTTCTTACAATGTTTTTGCCTGGTTTTCAGTAATATTGGCCACATACAATGTTTTGGGAAGTGTTTCCTTCTCTTCTACAGTTTGGAAGAGTTTATGAAAAATTGATATTATTTATTTATCTTTTAAAAATTGTGGTGAAACACACATAACAAAAATTTCCATCTTAACCATTTTCAAGTGTACAATTCAGTGGTGGTAAGTGTTGTGTAACCAATCGCCAGAAATTTTATCTTGCAAAACAGAAACTTTATGCCTACTAAATAACGTCTCATTTCTCCTTCTTCCAACTCCTGGCAACTACCATTCTATTCCCTGTTTCTATGATTTTTTTTTTTTTTTTTTTTTTTTTTTTGAGACAGGGTCTCACTATGTTGCTCAGGTTGGAGAGCGGTGGTATAATCACTGTGCTTTCCAGCCTTGAACTCCTGGGTTCAAGCAATCCTCCTGCCTCAGCCTCCCAAACAACTGGGACTACAAAGGTGCAAATCACCATATATAGCTTTGTTTCTATGATTTTGACTACTCCAAATACCTTAGATGAGTAGAATCATACATTATTTATCTTTTTGTGACATGGATCCTCCTGCCTTGGCCTCCCAGAATACTAGGATTACAGGCATGAGCCTCTGTGCCTGGCCAGATTGTGTTTCTTAAAAGTGAAATAATGGAACTCAAATTTATTAGCAAGAAAAGAACACGTGACCCCATTTCAGGGTGGGCAAGGGACTTAAAGAGAAACTTCTCTAAAGAAGACAGACGCAAAATCTACAAACACATGAAAAAAAGCTCATCATCCTTAATCATCAGA
>CAUYPK010082995.1:0-11298 GCA_963574355.1 Loris lydekkerianus
CACAATAAAACCAGAGCTGTGTGACAATTTGTGGCTTATATTTATTCTTGTTACCATAAAAATAATAGTCAGCTTGTCCACAGCACCCTGGTATTTCTTAAAGATCTGTACAACTGTTATCAATTCCATAACTGTTCTTCAATCTAATTTGTTTGCCAAACATTTTGAAAAGTCTTTCTAATATATCAAGATGGACAATAAAACAAAAATGTACACAACATTAAAAAACAATGTTGGTGAATTCTGTACATTGATACACACTAAATTAGATCAAGTAGTGAGCTGTGGCACATAACACATATTTTATAGGCTTGAGCAAAGCTCAAATCACTAGGAGTGCACTGATAAAACAGCAAATCACTCTACTCTCATTTTCCTAACTAGGAACACTAAATACAGAGCTAAGATGATTTTTTAAAATATAAACCACTATGGACTACAGAGAAAAGTTACTGTAAATAAAGCAAACAGAATAGAGGGATTCTAGTGAGAGAACATGAAGAGTGTCCTCCTCCTGCCACTGTCAGTAAAATCAAATATGTTCAATCCTGAGTCTTCAGGTTTATCCTGTGAAAAATATTTTGTAAATATTTTCTTTTAAATGTTTGTTATTTCCTCATGTAATGTTTTCACTGTAGGCATGCCAAAATACTGTTTTGGTGTCTGAAAAGATTCAAGTCATATTTGATGGGAAATATCAGTTCTACCTCTCTTTAATAAAAAGTGATCGAACATACTATGGAATTTCATTAAGCTCTTGATAGAGATTTTTAGGATGTGCCTATTACTAACATTTTGCTCACTAATTTAACATAAAGCTAAAAGATAATAATAATAAAGCTAGAAAGTCAGTAAAATGTTAAAAATAAAATACCCAGCCCAAACACAAAGAATAGATTTTTTAGTTTCTAGAAAAATGATTAAAGCAATTCCTTCCCTTAATTACTTATTTAAGGGAAAGAATGAGCTGGTATCAGCAGACATGTCCCCTACAGTCTATATTTAATATTCAAGGAAGGGAGCCTGCTCAGAGGTGGAAATAAGCATGGAGTGCATCTTCCAGTAAAGTATGTGCCCCACACTCCTTTGGGATTCTATACACTGGAGGCTGTGGCTGTATATCCTATGTAGGGCACAGTAAAGCAACATCTGTCCAAAGGCAGGGGAATGTTTTCCACCTCTTTTATAAATGCAGGCAATCTGTGCTCATGTATATTTATACAAGCCTGCTTTCCCTACAGGGAGGAAAAAGTCAGACTCGTTATTTTTGACCCTCAAACTGAACTTGATACTATCAATGTACACTTTAATTAAAGATTAGGTCAAAACTATTTTTTATTTAAAGGCTGATTCTGAACAAATGCCTTCACTGTTCAATTAAAAATAATATATGGTTTTAAACAAACAAAAAAGGTACACATTGCTTCTTTCTGTGTTTGTCACAGTAAATACTTCTGACAGATGTTTCCTCTCTTTTCAAACATACTAGGAGGTGCTTGAGCTTTAGTAATTTAAAATAGTCATTAAACGCATTTATATATTGCATATAACACCCATTGAGAATATTGTACAGCACTGTACAATGAGAAAAGCAAATTGTTATTTGATTATTTAATTATCTTTCAAGCCCAAGCAATGTTGATAGAGCATTACATCTCTTTTGTTAATGTAAAAATAATAACTTTCTAGTTCGGTTAGAAAGCACTTAAATTTCAGATACCTTTCAGGAATGTGAATCACTGGGACTCATAATTCACAGGAAATGTTCACTATATGTTAACTATTTCTAAAATACCTAGTATCTTTTGTTAGCATATGAAAGCATTAGGTTTCTTTGAATTAAAATGTGAAATTTGATAACAATTAAAATACCTTTCTTTCATCATGGGTAAGGTTATATTTGAACAGTTGTAACAACAGATCTATGTGCTTCAAGAAGAATTTTTAAAACTTAGATATTTTTAGTCACCAAAATGATCTTATTTAAAAATCAAAAAGCAGCGTTTAAATGCTTAGAACTATACCTTGTTAAATCTAACCTTGGTCTATTTAATTTTATATGCAGAATAAGCTTGTGTAAATCAGTAATGTAGGCATAATCTTTGATTTGTAGCTCTCAACCCTATGGAAATTAGGATACTCTCCCCACCAAAAAAAAAAAAAAAAGCAATAGTGATAACCAACATAAGATTTTTACACTGAGTCTAGTCTCAATTCTGTCCATGGTTTACTCTTGTGGGCAAGAATTATATAAAACCTATTTCAAAAAAATAATTAGTTATTTTTCATTTTAAAGTATTTTGAATGCTGAATCTTTTTTTTTTTTTTTTTTTTTTGAGACAGAGTCTCACTATGTGACCCTGGGTAGAGTGCCCTCGTGCCACAGCTTACAGCAACCTCAAACTCTTGGGCCTAAGCGATTCTCTGTCCTCAGCCTCACAAGTAGCTGGGACTACAGGTGCCTGCCTCAATGCCCGGCTATTTTTGTGTTGCAGTTGTTGTTGTTTAGCATGGGCTGGGCTTGAACCTGCCAGCTTCAGTGTATGTAGCTGGGACCCTAGTCACTGAGCCACGTGTGCCGAGCTAGAAGGCTGAATCTTCATCACTGAAACAAACTTTAAAATATAACAGGCCCTTTAAGAATATCCATTTTGTGGCAAGGCATGGTGGCTGAAGCCTATAATCCCAGCACTCTATGAGGCCAAAACAGGAGTACTGTTTGAGGGCAAGAGTTTAAGACCAGCCTGGGCAACATGGCAAAATACCATCTCCACATTAAAAAAAAATTATCGGAGTGTGCTGGTTCATGCCTATAGTTCCTGCTACTCTAGAGGCAGAGGCAGGAGGAGTGCTTGAGTCCAGGAGTTCAAGGCTGCAATAAGCTATGATGGTACCACTGCACTCAAGCCTGGGCAACACACCTCTAAAAAAAGAATATCCATTTTATAGATGCCAAGGTCACACAGCTGTCATTAGCAGAGCTGGTACTTGAACCCAGCTCATTGACTCCAATAGCCAAGTTCTCAACTCTTCTGCTAGGAATTCTCAAACAAAAACACCCTCATAAACACGCAGATGCAGTGAGTTCAGGTGAGGAGGTGACTAAGATGAACTAAGAGTACATGCCCAACGAAAGGCAACTGTAGCTCCTTGGCTCTAGAATAATGTGGCTGGGTGGACATGGTGAACTTGAGAAATTACACTAGCTGGTAAGCGAGAGAGATATCTAGATTGTAAAATCATCTGACTTAAAAATACTGGCTCAATCTTCTTATTTGAATGGACAAAAAGAAAAAAACAAAAACAACCTAATAATGCTGGCTAGGATATGGAACAACTGGCACTACTGGTGGTAATGCAAAAATAGTACAGACTTTTTTTGGGGGGGGGGGACAGTCTCACTCTGCCACTCTGGTAGAGGGCCATGGGGCCATAGCTCACAGCAACCTCAAACTCATGGGCTCAAGTGATCCTCTTGCTTCAGCCTCCTAAGTAGCTGGGACTACATGTACCTCCCACAACACCCAGCTAGTTTTTCTGTTTTTAGTACCGAGGAGGTCTTACTCTTGCTCAAGCTGGTCTGGAACTCTTCAGCTCAAGCAATCCATCTGCCTCAGCCTCCCAGAGTGCTAGAATTACAAGCGTGAACCACTGAGCCCAGCCAGTATAGACATTTTGAACAGTAATTTCATTACAGGGTCTTTCTTGCTCTGTCACGCAAACTGGAGTGCAGTGGCCAATCATAGTTCACTATAAACTAGAACTCCTAGGCTCAAGCTATTATAATGCTTCAGCCTCCTGAGTAGCTAGGACTACAGGCATGTGACACCAAGCCCAGCTAATTTTTTTTTTTTTTTTTTTGGTAGAGATGAAGTCTTGCTATGTTGCCCAAGCTTGACATATAAAATTAAACATATATTTACCACATCTAGGAGTCTCACTCCTAGGTATTCTCCCAAGCGAAATGAAAGCCCATACTCAAAAACTCTGTACCTGAATGCTTATAATGTTTTATTCATTATCATCAAAAACTGGAAATAATCTAAAGATGTCTCAGCTGAGAAATGGATAAAGAATTTTGGTACATCTGTACAATGGAATATTACTCAGCAATAAGAAGGAATAACAACATGGAAAAATCTAAAGCATTATGCTAAGTGAAATAAGCCAGACTTAAAAGGCTGTATGATATGACATTCTGGCAAAGAAAAAAACTACAGAGACAGAAAACAGATCAGTCGTTGCCAGGAACTATTGGAGGTAGGGAAAATGGTTGATTTCAAAGGGTTGTAGGGAAATTTTAGTAAGTGAGGAAAATATTCTGTATCTTTATTGTGGTGATGGTTAACAAGACTGCATATGTTTACCAAAATTTGCTGAACTATACACTAAATAGTGAACTTAATTATGTAAATTATAATTTAATTAAACAATAAGAAATAGTTGAAAGACAACTAAGTAGCAATTAATCTATTGTTTCACATACATATAAAACATTTTATATTTGTATTATATATAACATTTTCGTCACTGATATATGTATACTTTGCATTATGAAGATGATCTTAACAAGTTAATACTGCAAATCATTTGACATATTTAGAAAAAAAGATATAATTTTAAGACCTATATATCCAGTGAAATAAAATCTACAGCATTGTAAAGCCACATACTTTTTGGAAGACTAGACAATTAACTCCTAAGAAAACTAGACTATGAAAATAGCATTTGGATTGTTCATAGGAAGTCAAATTATTTAAAGTATGCTATTTATTGAGATAATAGATTTTAAAATGTTTTGCAAACTATAAAATACTCTACAAATCTTAGAATAGTATGGTAAAGAACATAAGTGTTAGGGTCAATTTGCCTAGCTTGAATCCTATCTCTGACACTTACTAGCTATGTAAGACCTTGCTTGGGCAAGTTATCTAATTCCTCTGAGTTTTATTTTCTCAACTGTAAAATGTAAAAATTCTCAAAGAGTTTTGTAATGATTTAGTTAGAAAATACCCTTGAAGCACTTAGCACATATAAAGGGCTAAATAAGTGGCACGTATGTAATGTTAGAATTTTTAAGATTTTTATATTTTGAATTTAATGGCAAGTACAAGTTTCCTTTAGGGATTAGGACAGCTCCATAAGCATCAGAGGCTTCAGGGAGACTGGAATGACAGCAGATAGGACAGGGGTGCAGAGCTCTGTCTTTTGCAACTACAACATGGCTGGCTGCTGTCCTGCCACTCTTAGCAGTGAAGAGCCTCTGTAGTCCCTCCACCCCACAGTAACAGGAGACTTTAGCAAGAAGGGTTAGGATGAGGCATGTGAGGTGCCAAGGGTGCAAAATTTAAGGAGCCCCAGACACCTCACTTGCCTCACCTTGGTTCTAGCCCATCTTCTCTCCACTATTCTTATTTCCATACCTCTCCCAACAGAGGAAAATCTTTGTTTCTGCTTTCTTTAAAGCTTGAGAAGATCCATACAGTTTGTTATATACCTCTTCCAACAGAGGAAAATCTTTGTTTCTGCTTTCTTTAAAGCTTGAGAAGATCCGTACAGTTTGTTATTGTGTCCTAGATTCCATATGTTTGCTACTTTTGTGATACTTTAATTTTCTAAATTTAATGCTACCTTTTTTCTCCCTATAAATACAGGAATCTCTCTTTGAAAAAAATCTGAAAGCTTGTTGACAAAAAATGATGTCCATGAACCTCACCTTCTCCATATTCCAAAAGCTTGTTGACAAAAAAATGATGTCCATGAACCTCACCTTCTCCATATTCCAAAAGTAAAAGAAAATTTATAGAAAGCAAGTACTAAATCCACCCTCAAGTGATTTCAAACGTTTGATTTTTTTTTAACTTTATAGAACTAGGTCACATCTTTTGTGGGTTTGTAGTTTTTATGATACCTCATTACATTTAAAAGATTGTACCTTCTTTGATTTGCTTAATAGAATCTGAAACATTGCTTTCCCCATGTGTGAATTCAAGATTCTAGTAATTGCTTTATTCCTCCTCACTTACACTTTACTGGGAAAAGATGTGCTTTCTCATTGAGCAACAGAAATCCATTTTGAATCAATGGAATTTTGGTGTGCTTCTTCCTAAAGTGTAAACCTAATTATAGTTATTGGACGAGAATTCAGATGAACGACTAAGGGCCATTCTGATTCACTGACATACTTAATATGTGGGTTGGTACATTGAAATAATGCCACCATTACTACTGACTGATACAGCGGTTCCAATTTAGAATTCTACTGGGAAGCATCAAACTATGCTGCATACACAAGAGCAGTTTCTTTGGGGACATTTTAAACTTGATATTCCATTTTCACCCCAGAGAAGAAAATGACCTCTTTAAATTAGAGGCATTGTTTCAAGCGTGTGCTAGGTCACTAGAAAGTATCGCGCGTCCACTCAGACTTCCCCCTGCGAAGGTGCCTCGGGCGACTGGGGCGCGGCGCCCAGCTTCCAAGGGAGCCTTGAATCGGGTCCCTCCCCGCACGGCTGTAAACTACGCTTCCCGGGGAGTCTGCAAGTGCAAAACCATCAAGGAATTTTACGTCCAAATAATGACACCAAAGAGCGGTGGCCCCGCGGGAATAACGGAGGCGGCCGGCCAGGGTCAGCGTCCTCGCGACCGCGGCCGCGGGGCTGTCCCCGGTGGTTTGGGAACTTGCTAAGGTATCAAGAGGGAGCTTTTGGGGTCTTGACGGAAGCGCGATTTACCCCCGAGCGTCTCCACGAACCGCTCAGGGACTCCAGCTTTCGGTAATTGGGACAGCACGAAATGTTTACCTTGCGGCAGAGTAAGAGGGTAGCGCCTGGATGTGGCACGCTCGACATTTCCTCACAGAAAATTAAAAGTCACACTCAACCAAACGGCAGCGTTCCCGCTTCAGCCGGCCTGGAAGAGGCCCGGAATCAGACGGGGCCCGAGGAGGTGGGACGGCGGCCAAGGGAGGTCCGAAACCCGGCCGAAGCCCAGCCGCGACCCCACAGCCGCCAACTCGGCGGCGCCCTCCGGGTGTAGCTCCGGGGAAGCCGCTCGGCTCGGGCTGGGGGCGGGGCCGGGATCGCCCCGCCTCTCTGGATTCGCCCCGCCCCCTGAGAGGTTTGATTAATGATTCTCCCGCCGCCGAGGGGGCGGCTCCGCTCGGCCTCTGCCCCCACCGTAGCCCCTCCGGTGGGAGCCACCTCCCCCAGACCCGCGGTCGCCTGGCTTCGGGGGCGCCCACATAAAAGGCGCGGCCAGCGGGGTCTAGAAGTTGGCGGTCGGTCTCAGCTTCGGCTGGACGAGGATAGAGTGACCAGCTCGGCCCAGGCCACGCAGACCCCGCTCGACGCCTCTAGCCCAGCAGGGCCGAGCCCCACACCGACGTTCCAGGAAAGGTGAGGGCCCCGTCCGACTCGCAGGGCACGGTTCCCGGGCTCGGGGCGGTAGCGAGTGCCTTGGTCCGAGGCAAGGATAGGGGTCTCCCAGTTCTCAGGCAGAAATCCCCCCGCGCGCGAGCGGCCGGGGGCGGCTGTCGTGCCACAGCAGCCGGCGAAAATGACGGGTACCAGCTTTCCTGCGGGTGGGCTAGATAACCTTGCAGACGCGACAGTGCCCAGCCGGAGCTTTGCTTCGGTGACCTTTCTTCCCGCGTAGAGAAGCCCTTTCGCTTAAGGGCCCTTGGTAAGTAAAGCCGGCACCGCACTCTCCTCTTCCCTCTAAAGAGCGTAGGAATTCTGAGGCCCCCAGTTCTCCCCAGACTCCAGGAGGCAAAACGCGTCCCAGGCAAAAGGAGCCCGATCCCGTCCGGCGGGCACGCGGAGTCCCTTAGCCCGACCGCGCCTTCGTCCTTTGCAGCGCGCGTGGCGCGGGAACTCGCCATGGACCGCGGCCGCCCCGCCGGCAGCCGCCCGAGCACCAGCGCCGAGCCCGCTGTCCCAGCCACCGCCGCCGGCGACTCGAGCCCCGGGCGGACCGGGCCGGGATTGGCAGGCCCAGGTGGCAGCGCGCGCTCCGGGGGCGGGCGGCCGGCGGCGGCGAACGCGGCGCGGGAGCGCAGCCGCGTGCAGACCCTGCGGCACGCCTTCCTGGAGCTGCAGCGCACGCTGCCGTCGGTGCCACCAGACACCAAGCTGTCCAAGCTGGACGTGCTGCTGCTGGCTACCACCTACATCGCGCACCTCACTCGCAGCCTGCAGGACGATGCCGAGGCGCCGGCGGACCCTGGTCTGGGTCCCCTCCGCGGCGACGGCTACCTGCACCCGGTCAAGGTAAGCGGGCAGGGCGGCCTACAGGGAGCAGGACACTTTGGCCGTCCTTGTATGTCGGCACCTGAGGAGAAGCCACTGAGCCTTCACTCTTCCCGCCGAGTGAGGCGGGGAACTGACCAGCAGAGGGACCCTGCCCTGCGCGAGGGAACCAGTGGCAAGGTCGCCGCTACAAGAGGCTGCTCTTAGAGGTTCGCAGGTAGTGAATGAGGCGTTTAAACCGGGGAGGTCTAGGGTACAGGATGCAGTCTCTAAGGACTTGTACTTCCTTTCAAGGTGAAAAATGGGAACTGGGTTGCACGTCCTGATAATTTTAAATATTTGAGTTACATTTATGATCCTTTGAGAAATTTTGAGTGTTAATTATGTAATTACCCTTACATTGTATGGGATAATTTGAAACATTTATGGAATATTTGAAGGACTGTGCGAATTAAACGGAGTAATGGAATTATATGCCCCGAAGTGATCCTAGGTAGAACTATTGAAAATGTTTGGTAGAATGAATAAGAGAACCCCCATGGAGTACTACACGTATTTCAGTCCATTTTAAATAAAGGTTAATTATCATGGAAAAGACAGCTACCAAGATTGCTAGAGAAAACTACATTTTTTAAAACGTAATTTTCATAATAGGTTGGCATACAGTGGAATGAACTGATTAAACACTACATTCAAATTCTGTAATGAACAAAATTAGCCAAGAGAGGCAGCGCGGTGGCTCACCCTGTAATCCTAGCACTCTGGGAGACCGAGAGGGGTGAATTGCCTGAGCTTGTGAGTTGGAGACCAGCCTGAGCCAGAGCCAGAGCGAGACCTCTTCTCTAAAAAATAGCCGGGCGTTGTGGAGGGCGCCTGTAGCCCGAGCCACGTGGGAGGCTGAGGCAAGAGAATGGCTTAAGCCCAAGAGTTAGAGGTTGCTGTGAGCTGTGACGCTACAGCACTCTACCAAGGGCGACAAAGTGAGATTCTGTCTCAAAAAAAAAAAAAAGCCAAGAGAACCCATTTTGCATGATTTCTTTATATGTAAGTAAAATGGTAACAGTGTTCACTTAATATGTTGTATATGGTGTGGTTTATTACCTAGATTGCAGTATTTAGCCTTTGCATCATCCTTTTCTCCTGGATTAGTTTTGAAACCTAACATTGATATGGCTTTTAAAAAGATGCTTTGTGCCTGTACATACAGATACAAAGTTAGGACTCAGCCTTAAGTACACCATTGTCCAATAAATTATTAAGTAATCATTGGAATATGGTAAAGCACACACTCTAATATTAATTTATTGCAATGTAATGTCAATTAATATTAGTGGATGTGCTTTACCATATTTAGAAGGTGAGGCTTAACAAAATTTACTTTGGAAATATAATCAACATGATGATAGACTTTAACCATTTCAAATATGAATATAAAAGTGTGAAATATTTTTTTAAAATTATGGTAGATACCATTCTGTTTGTGAGTTTTATAACACAATCTCAGCAGAAAAGGCACTCCTTATTAATTAAGGGGTTTTACAGTGTGTATTAGATTGCTATTCAAATACATCATTAATGTTATATTTCTTTTGACTTGACTTTTGCCACATACTACAAGAAAGTTCATTTTAATTTTAAGTATATTTTAGTACAAAGAGCAATTGTTAAGTGCCTCTTGTGTGAGATAGTTCAGAAAGAGAAATCAAGTTGTTTTTCATGTTACCTTCTTGCAGTGTTTTTTTTTTTTTTTAATAAAGCTAGAAGCATCATTTTCATGTAATAAGCATAGCAAGCTGTTTTTTGCACTTGATTCGTGTATCAAATGTTTTTGTAATCATAACTATTTTGAGAAAAATCAAATTTCATTTGTCCTCTGAATCAATTATTTTTATTTTAAAAGACATCTGTAAAGATAATGATATAAAGCCAAATTTTATGTCTTAAAAATGAAATTGATAATGGTTGAACATGTGACTAAAATCAAACAAGCTTTAAAATCGAACATAGTAGGAATGGGTTCCTACTATGTTCAAAGCACTGTTTTAAGAGACTGAATACCATTATGAGTAAAACTCAGTCCCTCTTCTACATGAACATGTTATAGAGATGAAGATATAAAGATAAAAATATAAATAACACTTGGTGTGTGCCACCCCTTTTGGGGGCAAGACCCGATTGTAAAAGGGACTTTACCTAACAAATGCAATCAGTGTAACCTGGTTTCTTGTACCCTCAACGAATCCCCAACCATTAAAAACATATATATATAGTAACAGTACTATAAGGGAGAATGTTATATTTGTCATAAAAGAGCTATAATCATGTGATTTGAAGGATCAGAGGAAAGAGGTTTTATATACATAATTAAAACTGCTTGTCAACACATTATTTTAAGACACTACCAAATTATTTAAATGTTAAGTCTATCTTTGATTAATCCAAAAGATATAAAAATATTCTGATTATTTATATTTTTTGAGTAACAAAAGGCTCATTATAAACTGCTATAGCCCTTAGTAAGAAATGTTCCAAAATGACTTTTTCTGCCTTACAACATAGTTATAACAGTTATTTCAAAGCCATGATTTTGAATCAAATCCTTGTAATCAGTATTGTTAGCAGGTTAGTACTGTTGGGGATTTACTTTAAGAATATCTCAAATGTGTTTACGTGGATAGAGCTGGAACATATTCTTCTTAGTAAAGTATCTCAAGAATGGAAGAAAAAGTATCCAATGTACTCAGTTCTACTATGAAATGTTAGATTATGGCTTTCACATGAAAATTATGTTAATTTATGGCTTTCACATGAAAGCTATAACCCAGTTGTAACCTAAGAATATGGGGATTGGGGAGAGGGAGGTGAGGGAGGAGGGAAGATGGGCGGAGGCAGGATGATAGGTGGGATTACACCTGCGGTGTATCTTACAAGGGTACATGTGAATCTTAGTAAATGTAGAATATAATTATCTTAACACAATAACTAAGAAAATGTCAGGAAGGCTATATTAACCAGTGTGATGAAAATGTGTCAAACTGTTTATAAAAGC
>CAUYPK010083001.1:0-10128 GCA_963574355.1 Loris lydekkerianus
CCTCCGGCAGACCCCCTGAGTTCGCGCCACTGGAGTGCTTAGGTCTTCCCTAAGGTGCATCCTGGAGCTCCCCAGCTTGAGCTGACATGCAGTTCTATGGTCCTCCTGCTGGGCCCTCCTGGAGCTCCCTAGCTTGAGCTCAGATGCAGTGCTATCGTCCTCCTGCGGGGCCCTCCTGGAGCTCCCCAGCTTGAGCTCACATGCAGTGCTGTTGTCCTCCTGCTGGGCCCTGCTGGAGCTCCCCAGCTTGAGCTCACATGCAGTGCTATGGTCCTCCTGCTGAGTTCTCCTGCTGGATCCTCCTGCTGGGCCCTCCTAGAGCTCCTCAGCTTGAGCTCACATGCAGTGCTGTCATCCTCCTGCTGGGCCCTCCTGGAGCTCCCCAGCTTGAGCTCACATGCAGTGCTGTTGTCCTCCTGCTGGGCCCTTCTGGAGCTCCCCAGCTTGAGCTCACATGCAGTGCTATGGTCCTCCTGCTGAGTTTTCCTGCTGGATCCTCCTGCTGGGCCCTCCTAGAGCTCCTCACCTTGAGCTCACATGCAGTGCTGTCATCCTCCTCCTGAGCCCTCCTTGACCTCCCTGACTTGCTGTGAAGTCCCTGGAGAACAGAACCCCACCTCCAGTGCTGCTCCTGCTCTTGGGAGCCACGTTGATACTGGTTCTGGAGATTCTAACTGGCCTCTGTGTCAGAGTGGTGCTGCCATTCTGGTCCTTCTCTGACGTGGAGAGAATGTCCCCACCTCCAAGAATATAGGAGGCCCTCTTTATGATGAAAAATCAAATCCTGAATCTTTTATAAAGCCCCTAATCCGCCTCTACTGGTCCAGCCTGATTCTCAGACCCTCTGCCCAGGTCCAGCCTGATCCTCAGGCTCTCTGCCCAGCCTGAAACTCTGCTCTCTCTTGTTTCACAAAGCTGGCCAAACTGTCTTCCTCTTCAGGGTCTTTGCATATGTTGGTTTCTCGGTGTGGAACAAGCTTTCCTCTCTCTTCCCTTCACCTGGCTAACTCATTCCTCAGGTTGTAGCATCACTTCCATAGAACATTGCTCTACACTTGTGTAACACTATCCACAATTTCTTCCTAGAACCCAGGACAAGTAAAACAAAGCAGCAGGTGAGCTTTGCATGGGCCAGTGATGACAGTGATGGACCCAAGTCTGAGCATGAGAGCTGTGCTGGGAGGCAGCAGTGGGTGGGTTTTATTCATATAACTGTGTGATCATTTGCTATCTGTCTCCCTGACTACATGACTTGGGGGATCACATTTGTTTTGTTACTGATGCTTCCCCAGGCTGCACACATAATAAGCCAAGTACCAACTATATGCCGGGGTTTTTCTTATGTTGTGTGGGTTGCTTCAATTTTCTCGATCATTCTATCCGACAGGGGTTGGTAAACTATTGTCAACAGTCCAAATATGGCCTCTCAATTACCTATATACTCGAGTATATACGGTATTTGTTGTCAGTGAAGTTTTATTAGAACACAACAAAGTCAACTTGCTTATATATTGTCTATAGCAACTTTTGAGCTACAAAGGCAGAATTGAGCAGTTAAAACACAGACCATTTTGCCTGAAAAGCCAAAAATACCTTCTGGACCTTTGTAGAAAAAATGTCTCTGTTGTAAGGTAATGTAGAATCTCCATTTCGTGGGCGATGAAACTGAAAATCAACAAGTTTCTATGACTTTTATCTCACACCTAGATTTTAAGTGGCAGAACTGAGATTCAAAACGGCTATATCCACAAACCAGACCTGCTTGCTGACATATGGTTAATGGAGTAGAGCAAAGTTCCATAAAGGAGGTGACATTTGATCTAGGTATTAAAGGAAAAGTGGGAATTTTGTGATGGAAAAGAGAGAACAAAATATTCCAGGCCGAGAAGCAGAGTTACAAGAAAGCTTAGCGTGTTCAGGAGATAGCTCATCAGACCAGCCAGAACATAGTGGTGGTGTTCATGGTAGAAATGGGGGAAATCTTTTTGAGAAGTCTAGGCTTTTAATGGACCTGTCACCCGAATAGTGTACATTATATCCAATAGGTTCTTTTTCTTGCTGTACCCCCTCCCCAGCCTCCCCCTTCTGAGTCTCCAGTGTCATTATGTCGCTCTGTCTGACCGTGTGCTCCACCCACTGCTTAGCTGCCATGGGTAAGAGAGAATATGTGGCATTTGGTTTTTTTGTTCCTGGATTACTTCACTTAGGAAGTAGCCTCCAGTTCCATCCAAGTTGCTGCAAAAGACATTATTACATTCCTTTTTATGTCTCAGTAATGTCACACACACACACACACACACACACACACCCCACATTATCTTATCCACTTACCAGTTGGTGGGCACTTAGATTGGTTCCATATCTTTGCAGTTGTGAATTGTGTTAAGATAAACATATAGGTGCAGGTGTCTTTTTTTTTTTTTTTTTTTTTTAATAGAATGTCTTCTTATCCTTTGGCAAATATAACAAAAAGAAAAATAAATAAATGGGATTTAATTAACCTAGAAAGCTTCTGCACAGCAAAAGATGTAATCAACTTAGTAAATAGACAACCTACAGAAGTGGGGGAAATTGACAGGAAAGGAGGCAGCTGGAACAGGCAGAAGCTGCAGATGGAGAGGCCTGCACTTAACCTTCCATGATTTCCGTCTCTGCTTGACACATCTTTTCTTTCAGTTAAATGATTTTAGCTTTTGTTCAAAATATATTTATTTTTTGTAAATTATTTACATGTATCACTACATCATTACTACTGAATACATCATAAAACATGCAAACATAAATATTTTAAAAATATAAATTGAAGGTAAAATGAATATTTAAAATAATTTTTATTTTAGTTATTAATACTTTAAAATACTTTATGGCTGCCTTATAAAAATGATGATTAATGAAAGTAATGTTAATGCATATGTTTAATTATGTTTAAAAATCTTGGGTTAACACTTAGTGATACAGCTGTTTGAAGGCGTCATTTCAAGATTAGTTTTCTTTAATGTGTGGTTTTAACGGTGTGACAGCCAACAATGACCTCTCAAAGATATTCATACATGGATTCAAGTAGAAGAAGTACTTTGTTGGTTTCATTTACATATTGTGATAATTGTTTTTCACATGCATCCAACAATTAAGCAAAAGTTTTTCTCTTAATTCACCTGGTATGTTCACACCTCCCTGCTGTCAATTGCTGTCAACATGCAGACGGATTTGAAGGTGCTCTGTTCTCATATTTTACACAGTGTGTGCACAAGCCGTTGAAATTGCTCACCTGGACATTTTTAACCAGGTTAGGAAATTGTAATTAAGTTTAAGCACCTACTTGGCAGTTCTTGAAGATAATGCATACCATTTCTAGCAACAAAAATCATGTCCCAGCAAAAACATTTGATTTCAAAATGTTCTTTCTGAAGCACAAGTTTCTCCTCTTAAAGAGGCTCTTCCCCACCCCCACACTGTCATTTTCATCTGGAAGGAACACGTTTTGTGCTTCTGATCGGAGGATATGTGTATCCCAGTGACAGGCCTGAGTATCTCACTGTGGCTTTCAGCCCCTCTGTGGCTGGCTGAGAGAGCTGGCTGGACACAGGGAGACGCTCACCTCACCATCTTCTCGTCATTCATGGGTGTATTAGTGTTTTCTTTGATCTCAGCATTTTAGAAAGGTCTGTTCGCTTCATTTGTTCGTTTCGTGATGGTTGGTTCAGTTGGAAGTATTCAGTGTAACCTGTGACTCCAGAGTGCTGGCTGCGTGAGCTGTCGGAATGTGTTCTGGCTAACACAAGACTGAGGGGTTCCCTGTTGCTTCCTCCAAATGAGTGCACTAACTATTAGGAATCCTTAACTACTTTTTACATTTTTAGGTGAATACAAATACAAATTGTAACATTTTCTTCCCTCACCCCATGGCCCATCTTGCTAATCCCCTGGGCACCTACATTTTCCTTTGGAGAAAACTGCTCTGATACTAGAAAGTGACCACAAATTACTAAGTGAGAGGAAAGGGACTCAATCAGGTTTAATTTGTCTTTGGATTTAATTTTGTGGCTTTGAGCCTGGACACATGCTTTCTTTATGCATTCTTCTGAAGTTTTTAATGGGAACATATTCAAATACATGAGTTATTTGGTTTCACATAACATTATTCAAACAACTTCAGAATAGACAACCACTCTGGGCCTCAAGAAGACCTGGCTGGCCTCACTGGAACCTTGATGCTTCTGAAATTCTTTGATAGCTCCAGGACTTTTGCTCTTTAGGTTGGAGAATAAGGTGCTTTGGTACAAGGAGAGAACGGAGGTAACTTAAATGCTTCATTATAGAAAGAACAATAGGTGTGTTCTGAAAGAGACAGGGCAAATGCTTTTTTCAACCCTGTTAAAAACTGAAGATTTAAGAGAAAAAAAGTATCAGCTCTGATTCTACACTAAAAGGAGAGGAGAAGTATGAAGGATAAGACATGACTCTACGTTAAGAATTGCTTGACCCTGAACCCCACAGATGCATCAATATACCAAGTTATGATTTAATAAAAAAAAACAATTAAAAAGAGAATTGCTTGAGAAGTTAGTTATGCCCTTTTTAAGCCTTCACGAAAAATTCTTGTGTTTTTTTTCTAAATATAAGCATATGAAAACAAAGAACCAGCCACTGACCTTGAAACAAGGAGAGAGAAAAAATAGAGTTGGTCCCTGAGAAATAGAAGTTGTCAAAGCAAAGCCCACCTATGTGAAATTTAATAGTATTATAATTTTGGATGAAAGTGCTGTGCTTGTTTATTTTGCAGACTATGTACCCAGTACACAAGGGACTTCACCCCTTGTTAGGCCTGTAGAATTACCTTTGAGAGAAAAATTGTCACTATCTATTTAGAAAATAATTATGTAAAAAGTTGTTGCTTCACTTCATAATTTTTCCAATTACTATAATTGTGTAAGTTTAGAAGACAAAACAAATGAGAAATTTTACCGAGCACTGTGTGGCTGCGAATGGCTTACAGGATGCATCTGCCTCTGGAACCATACCTCCCGAACTCTGGCATGGTTGGAAAATACATTTCGTCTTGGAAAAAGGACTGTAGAGCTATGCAGAATATTAAATTGGAATCTTAACCAAGGTAACCAAGGTACCAGGATATGATCAATGTCAGACACTGGAGTGAGCTGTGAGACAGAACATCTGTTTGGGATTTCAAAGTGCATTTTAAACTCAGGTTTATGACTCTTCAATCATACAGTTGCTGTGGGTAGAGAAAAGAGGTGCTGGATGAATTGTGAGTTTTGACTTCTCCATCATCAAGAAGCCTGGGTAGGGGGTGCCTGCCTCTTGTGTTGGTTGTCAACCTGACCAGAGACCCTGAAATGTGCCCTCCGTGGTGAACCAGGCACCTTGCACAGCATGGGCCTCCTGCCTAGGGAATCCAGAATATGAGGGATGTGCCATCCCGCTCTGAATTTAGCACTGGAGGGAAGAATGGTTTCTGATACATTGGGATAGCCTATGTCCCTGGAATTTTAGATAAAGAATTTGTGGATATTTCCCATGCTAGACTTGAACAATGAGAGGAAGAGAAGTGACATGCCTGTCTTAGGTCCTGTTTGATAGTGTTGGTTCGAGGGGCAATGGCACCCCAGCAGAAGGAGCAAGCTGGAGGTCACTGCTGGAGTCCAGCAGCAGAGTGGAGATATACGGCTCAGTCCAAGAAGGGCCGTGGAGGACTACAGTACTGAGAATCCCCGAAGAACTCTCAAATGGGCCTTGAAAACGTCCATACAGGCCCAGAGAGCAACAAGTTATCTTGCAACTCTACCAACCAAACAAAAACTTAACCTCCTCTGTGCCTCTTCCCTCCCCACCGTGGCAGGACAGTAGGACGAAGGGCAAGGCTTTGGAAGTGTAAGATAGGAGTAGGCCTGGGGAAGACAGGCCAAGGGGATACACGCCTGTGTTTGTGCCCTACAGTCATGCTCGTGTTACAAAATTCTCCCTCCAACCTAGGAATATTTTGTAACTTGACAGTAAATCAAAAAGTGTTGAGACTACCCTAAGTTTCATCTGGGGAATAGAAGAACTTTCCTTCACTGAATAACTTTTGTGGGAGAGGCAGGTGTAAAGATACTTGGTGATTGTATTTCAGTTCTTCCTTTGGCATCCTGGTCACAGAGCCCCTGCTTTCCTCGGGGCCTCTAGGATGGAGGTGACAGAACATGGCGAAAGCATTGTCCTCGGTGATCCAGGGACCACGGAAAGGCTGGTGCACACTGTTTTGGCTCCTTCCTCTGGCTGCAGGCGTAGCTGGAGGCAGAGGGAGAGTATGATTGTGGAGTAAGCAGAGGGGCCATTGCTTTTGGTTTGTGCAGTGGGGTTTGCTGCACAAACTGCAGTGTTTGTTCCCCCCAAATTTTCATGTCAAAATCCTAATGCCAAGGCAATGGCATTGCAATGGCCCCTCTGAGAGGTGATTAGGTTGTGAGCGTGAAGGCCTCGTGAATGAGATTAGCAATCTTATCAAGGAGGCCCCAGATGACTGTCTTCCCCTTCTGCTGTGGGAGGGCACAGAGAGAAGTCGCCGTCTGTGAACCGGAACGTGGGCCCTCAGCAGACCCTGAATCTTCCAGTGCTTTAATCATGGACTGTTCATCCTCCAGAACTGTGGGAAATACACATTTGTTGTTTGTAAGCCACCTGATTTATGGTGTTTTCTTATAGCAGCCTGAATGGGCTGAGACGAGGGATGTTCAACAGCATCAGTTGGTCTCCTTATCAACGAATCATTAACGGGCTGGCAGAAGGATTAAAAGGCAGGCTGAAGGCTGGCTGCACCTGAGAATCGAGGTGCAATGCAAGCTATTTGTCCCCCCACCTTCTACATATGTCCAATGCAAAGACAACCTCCTTCAGTATCACCACGTGTGTAATTTTATTTCATTTCTTGCATAAGGAAGTGAGGAAAGAAAGTAACAAGCACAGAAGAACATAGGCCTTGGTTGTTTGTAAGCCAGGGAAAGTCACAGAATCTTACCAACTTAGGTGGGAAATCCAGCAAGACTCAGTATAGCACAAGGACTTAGATGGCACGTTTTGGAGTCAAGTGGTCTGGGATCTCGGATAAGTATAGGCTTCTGTGTCCTCACCTATAAAAAGGGCCAACTATCTCATAGAAATTAAAGATTATCTCCGTAGAGTGCTTGTTGTTATTCTTGGTACTTGGTAAGTGTGAAGAAATTGTCAGCTAAGATTGTTATTGTTGTCTCCTAATCCACAGAGTTGATTCTTGTTATGCCTGATATCTTTTTCTATAAAGTTGCCATGAACACTCAATTAGCAAATATTGAACCATTGATCTTACTGGAAACATAGGGTTAGGCTCCTACAAGCCTGTGGTCACAGTACTTTTGTCAACTGATGAATACATAACTTTGTATTATGTGTGTTTCTGTTTAAAGGCACCTTATTTAATAAATAAGCACCTTGTTAATATTGATCATTAACACTGGACTCTTACCTGGAGCACTGTGACTTGTGCCTGAGTGAGGACGTGTCTTCTCTGTAGGGCACATTCTTGTGCTTTGGAGCACCAGACAGCATGTTGGCATTGCATTTGGGGGCCATTTACACAGTAAAATCCACAATAAAAGGCCCCAAAGTAGAAAAGCTGTGCCACTCAGACTGTGGGAAGGACACTTGTGTGCAGTGGCTTGTTTGACCTCAGCTAGAAACATGCGTGTTGAGCAACTCAAATTGTTTGTCACTCTGTGTATGTCTGTTAATGTCAGCGAAAGCCTCAGAGAATTGATTTGGGGGGGCAAATAAATTTTAGTGAGTAGGCAAATTTGCAACTACAGATGCAAGTTGACTGGGTCTGGGTGCCATGGTTTGAATGTGTCTCCTAAGGTTAATGTGTTGGAAACTTAATTGCCAATGCAACAGTGTTGAAAAGTGGGGACGTTTTAGCAGTGATTAGGTCATGAGGGCTCTCCCTTCATGAATCGATTAATGTTAGGGTCTTGGGAGTGGTGTTGTGACTGTGTGGGTGGGCTCATTATAAAGCGAGTGTGCCCCCCTCCTCTCTCATATGCTCCTTCATCCATATGGAGCCTTCTGCATCTGCCAGGGGACAACGTGGCACCATGTCCCCCTCACCAGGGTTTGGCACCAAGTTCTCGTACTTTCCAGCCTCCAGAATCACAAGCCAAGCACGTTTCTGTTTGTTGTAAATTACCCAGTCTCTGGTATTCTGGAATGGAAGCATAAAATGACTGAGATACTGGGTGCTCCCAGGTCAATTGAACTTTCCAGTCAAGGAAGAGTGACCTGCAGAGGCAGCTTCTTCTGTCTTTGGCCAAATCTCACTGTCACTGTGCTTGCTAACCCCCACCCCCCGGGCCTCACAGAAGAGTTTCAACATTTATTTCAAAGGACATTCATTTCCTGGAAGATAGCTATTGTGCCGCCTTGGCACAACTGTGTGTTAAGCATCCCCTTTCCTGTGGCTGTTCTCCCTATGACAGCACTTAGTTTGTCCTCACTGTCCTTGTGCCCTTCTTGCAAGATGCTTCTATGTTTCAGTATCTTTTTTTAGAGTGTGAAGTCCAGACTAAAGCTAAGTATCTGAGTGCCACACAAAGTCTGATCAGGGCCCCACAGAAAAGTGACAATGATCTCTCTTAAATGCTATATATAGTCAAATATTTATAGAGTTTGCATGGCAGAGACTGTTGGTACTTACACAGTAAATGTACCTTTCTTAATATTTCCTTGCCTTTTGCATCTAGGTGGGGATCATTTGACTAATTCTTGCCAGTGGGATATAGGTGGAAATGATGTAAGCCACCTGCAGGCCTGAGCCATAATATCATCCCATGGAGACTCTTTTTTTGAGACTCTCACTCGGTTGCCCAGGGTGAGTGTCCTGATATCAGCCTAGCTCACAGCAACCTCAGAGTCCTGGGTTTAAGTCATCCTCCTGCTTCAGCCTCCTGAGCAGCTGAGACTATAGGTGCTCCCCACAACACCTAGCTAGGTTTTCTATTGTTAGTGGAAATGGGGTCTTGATCTTTCTCAGGCTTGTATTGGACTCCTGAGCTCAAGCGATCCTCCTGCCTCAGCCTCCCGGAGTGCTCAGATTATAGGTGTGAACCACTGTGCCTGGCCAGCAAGGAATTCTTTATCATCTCCTTGGGTATCATATGCTTCAGAAGGCATAGCAATGAGCTGGAAGGAACCCTGGGTTCCGAGTCACCAGGTGATGGAGAGTTGTCTAGAGGAGCCTTTCAGCCTGCCACAAGACTTGGCATGATTGTGACATAAAATTTAATTGTTTTAAAAACTTATTTTTTGCAGTGTGCAATGTTAATTACTGAAATGAATATAATCTGTAACAGCTTTTTTATTGGTCATATTATGATGCTGATTCACATCGAGTTTGCTATAAGCTAAAACCCAATTTTTAAGATACAGGCTGCTTAGACCTGTAATACAGACCCTTAAGTACTTGTGACATTTTTGGATATATGTTCAATATGTCACATTTATTCCTATTAGGCTTTACTTTTTAGATCTGGCTAATCCCTTTCCAGTTTCTCAAGAACGTGTAAGACTATGAGTTTGTCAAGCAGCTTTCCTTTCTAATTTTGTGTCTCCTGCAACTGTGTAATCTTTTAAGCTCTTCGTTGATAAACACTTTACTGTCCAATACCCTGGACTATGGTATTCAAAGAAGATACATATATTGTTTATGGACCAATTACATATTATTTTCCCATATGAATTACTTGTCAATTCTAGTACTGTTCCTTTTTTCTTTCTTTCTTTCTTTCTTTCTTTCTTTCTTTCTTTCTTTCTTTCTTTCTTTCTTTCTTTCTTTCTTTTTTTTTTTTTTTCCTATTTTGTGTTTTTTGTTCTTCAATGTAACTACTTATTATTTTACCTGGATCTTTGATTGTTCTCCACTTTTGTTTTACACTTTCAGTCTCTGGAAAACATATTCTCCCCTCTCTTTGAGAAAATACCTGTCAATAGTTAAAGGCACATCATTCTGGAATTTGACGCTGGGGGTCAAACTCCACCCTTTGACACCATGTACAAAGCAGAGGATTCCTCTCACTCTTCCAAAATTCTGTCAGCTATAAA
>CAUYPK010083007.1:0-130731 GCA_963574355.1 Loris lydekkerianus
ACTGCCTCTACCTAGATACAGCCAATGTGGTACCATGCCACTGGCCCGACCCTGTCACTCACCTCTTCCCCCGCCTTCTTTCCCTGCCCCTTCTCCACAATAAAAAAATAAAAAATAAATAAAAAAAAAAATAAAATAAAATAAACAAAAAAAAAAACAAAAGTAAGAGAAGGCTTTGACTTCATGTGCCCATACAACACAAGGCTGGAATGCCTGTCTGCCTGCCTGCCTGCAGTGCTGAGTAAGGTTTCCTAGCAGAGGTGACAGACGAGCTGGGGTTTGCCATATGCCTAGGCACTGGCGGGGTGCCTGGTGGATGAGCCCAGGTGAAGTGCTCTGGAATGCTTTAACGAGTCGGCCTTCATGTTGTGGGTAGAGGACAGAGACCAAGTATGAATAATAACCAAGTATTATTCATTTGATTCGTGGAATGATGGGGGCTGTACTTCAGTGCCCCCTAAAGAAGGTGGTCATTATAATGTTGGAGGATGAAATTCTTTGTGCATAAGCTGCCATAAGTCTTTTCTGGAACACAGTGGGTGTGCAACAAAAAATAGTCCTTTCTGCTGTGTGTGGGGAGTTGGAGATGGCTGATGCAGGTGCAGAGGCCTGGTGACTTGGGGAACTGGGGCTGCAGAGGGAGAGGCAGGGTGGGGCCGCGAGGCGTTATGAGTGAGCAGAACCTAGAGACAGCGCCATGAGTCCAGGTCAAGTTGAGAAGGGGAGATGGAGAACACCAACTGCTCCATGTCCAAAAAAGAGCCATACAAGGCCAACAACAGCAGGGATAGCTGTGGAAGGATAGGCGGTCTGGGCAGACACAGTGAATTTATTTAAACAAATGTCTGGAATTGGTGACGCAAGCTCAGTGCCTTAAAGCCAGTGAAGAATGGGAACAAGAAATGAATTAGTGATGGGGCCTGGACATCTGGGATTCTACCCTTCAGAGCAGGGATGTCCAACCTTTTTTTCCCTCTGCTGCATATTAGAAGAATCAGAGTTGTTTGGGGCCACATATTAGTAAGTACACAAGCACTAATGAAAGCTGATTAGCAAAAAAAAGATCCATGCATACTTTACACGATACCCAACACAACAGCTAAGCAAAGGAAGTCTTCACAAAATCAGCATATGGTCCACAGGTCACACAGACTGGACAACACTAGTTTAAAGGTGAGTGTTCCAGTTATCCAGAGCTATGTAACAAATCATCCCAAATCTTAGTGGCTTAAAGCAAAAATGGTTATATTTAATTCTCTTGCGTGAATTCTGTAGGTCAGAACTTCAGGAAAGCCTTGACTGATGGTTCTGATTAGTTTTTCATGCAGTTACAGTCAGGTGGTAGCTGGGGTTGACATAATAAGGAGGTGGAGCAGCGGGTCAGGGATCTTATTCTCCATGTGGTCACCCCTGGGGGCTGCCTTGGGCTTCCTCATGGTATGGCGAGCTCAGAGCATGCAGATGGCTTACATGGCAACTTAGGGCTCCAAGTCAGTGTCCCAAGAGAGCTGGTAGAACCTGTATTGCCTTTTACTATCTAACCTTATGGTCGCAGAATGTCACTTCCAGAATCATAGCCTACCTAGATTCAAGGAGAGAAAACAGAGATCCCACCTCTCAAAAGAAGGAACGTCCAAGTCACTTGTAAGAATGGGAAATATCATTGCAGTCAACTTTGGGAAATATACTTTGGCTTGGGTGGGGAAATTGCATGAACAGATGAACTCCCTCATAGCGTGACTGTGAGTGGAGGAGACTGGAGGGCATGCCTGAAGTTTGATGGGCAACCCAAGAACTGGGCAAGAGGCAGGAGAGGAGGCACCAGATGACTGAGGTGCAGGGCAGGGAGGGAGGAGGAACGTCAGATATTCCATCATGAAGCCAGGCCTGCTGTGAGTGCACCAAGGCAGATGTGAGCCAATGAGGTGGGCTTGGCCAGGACCATGTGGCTCTTCTCTTTTAGTTGATCTTGCTAGCTTGAGCCTCATCCCCTGCTTTTTTTAAATTTTTCTTTTTTTTTTTTTTCTGAGAAGAGTCTCACTATGTCACCCTTGGTAGAGTGCCATGGTGTCACAGGTCACAGCAACCTCCAACTCTTGGGCTTAAGCGATTCTCTTGCCTCAGCCTCTGTAGCTGGGACTGCAGGCACCTGCCACAACGCCCGGCTATTTTTTTGTCATAGTTGTCATTGTTGTTTAGCAGGCCTGGGCCAGGTTTGAACCCACCAGCCTGGGTGTATATGGCTGGTGCCCTAGCCGCTGAGCTACAAGCGCCGAGCCATTCTTTAGATTTTTAAATGGTGTTTCATAGGGATAAATTTTTAAATTATCTTTTAAGTTTAATTTTATATTGTCTTCCACGTTTTACTTGGCATGGCATTGTAGTTTTACTCATTTGTTTTTGAATAGGTAATGCATTCACCTGTGTTTCATGAAAAAGAGTACCACAGTGCTAGTTTCTCACCCATCCTCCAGAGAGCACTGCTGTTGCTGGTTCCACGCGCATCCTCTGGAGGATAGTCTCTACCATCGTTGCTTCTTTGATGCTGGCTGCAGGTACAAGCAGGACTGATTTGCACCTGCTCTTTGGCCTCTGGTTTCAGTCGCTTTGGGATAGAGGCCCTGCCATGGCATGACCAGTCCTCCTCAGACCCGTCTCCCCACCTTCCTGAGAAGGCAGCGCCTGCAGACCCGGAGCTGACCTCAGCTCTGGATTCTGTTCAAGCCTTTTCTGAATCTGTAATTTTAAGTGCTGCTTCTAATTCGAGTCAGATCCTTTCCACGTTGGGTCTTCATTTTTGCATTATGTGGTTTCTAAGTGTTCTTTTACCCCTAAGATCATGATTCTAAAATTGTTTGTTCTATCACTTACATGTACCTTTCCCTGGCATAAGGGAATATGTGTAGTTAGGAAGTCCAGGGGCTTTTCAATACAGCTGTCACAGAATTTCACAATCTTGGAGCTGAAAGAGAATTTTGAGGATTGTCTAGGTGTTGTCCCTTTGTCTCTTTTAAAAAAAATTAAAAAAAAAAATTTTTGGAGGGCGGCCCCTGTGGCTCAAAGGAGTAGGGCACCAGCCCCATATACCGGAGGTGTTGGGTTCAATCCCAGCCCCGGCCAAAAACTGCAAAAAAAGAAAGCTTACGTAGCCTCTCTTTCTTCTCTCCCCTCTCCAAAAAAAAACAATTCCCAAACTAAAACCAACACTGCTCTGCTTTCTGGGAAGGATAGTGACCTACTGAGTGCCCCTGATTTACTAGAGCAGGAGGTGGGAAGTACATGCAGCACTTGATCCAGCATGGACAGGAGTGCTTGAACCCAGGGTACCCCACGTGGGTAGAGCGTGAGACAGTGGTGCCATGCCCAGCCTGGAGCGGACTCCAAAGGGACAGATGGCAGCTGAACTCTGTGTAATACCCTAATGCAGCTTGCAGAATCCCAAGGCTGTGTCTCTGCAGTGCGCAACAATCGATCTCTAGCTTTTGAAGCTATTTTTTTCTCTGTGAGTGTCCACAAAATTCATTACTTTACAAAGAGCTTGGCAGGGATAGCTGCAGTGAAAAAAGAACAAAACGAAACAAAACACAACTCTCCACTCAAGTTCCAGTGCCTCTCTGAAATTTTGCTTTAGCAAGTAAATCAAATGCTCAGTAAACACAGTAATGTCACCATCCTCAGCCACGGGGATTTAGAACTTTTTTAAAGCCCTGTCTGTGGCTTCTTGGTGGAGGTTCTCCCACCATGCCTGGGAGCCGGCTGTGTGGGCCGGACCAGGTAGGGCCAGTTAATCCTGTCAGACAAGGTCAGCTCCCAGTTAATGAGTACACTCTCTCTTTCTCCCCCCTAGAGCATGGATTTCCTTTAATGTCCTTCCTAAGTTTGGGGAGACAGAAATAGATGCTTGAAAAAGAATTGCTGAGAAGAATTAAGAACTAATCCTCCAGCCTCCACGTCCCTGTGCTGCCTTCTGGGCTTCACTTTCTTTTCTGCCTCTTTGGGGGCTCATTCAGTGTGCTGTGTGGTTGGTTATTCTGCTGTTAGCTTGAAAGTGGCTTCTAGATGTTGCTGAAGTCTTAGAGAGTATGTCACTATCCGAGGACAGTCAGCATTGGAGAGATGCTGCAAGCACACCCCTCACCCCACCCCCCAGGATCCATATCTCATCTGGGCATAGACAAAAGGCAACTGATAACTTTTGCTATCAGCACTGGATGGGGGGGAGGACCTTTGGGGATGGTCAGTGCTTTCTGGTTTTGATTATCAGGACAGTATTTTCAAAGTGCAGCTCTATCTTAGCATAGTGATAACCTTCTCAAATATATCATCAGAGTCCTCATTAGAAAATAATGGGATTTTTTTTTTCTAATTTGAATATCTCGTTTGCTCAGCCTCTCTTTTCTCAGTAAACTCTTCAGAGTCTTCCCAAGCTCTTTATCTGTTGAGTTGCATTAAGTTTCAAGTCCTTTGCTTTCCAGGAATGGGCTCTGCCTTCAGGGACATCTATTGTGTCTTAACCTTTGTGGCAAGGGAGGTTCATTTGGGAGTTACGGGGTCTGTAGCTGATGGAGACTTTTGGACAGGATCAAATGCCAGGTATTTTAAAGTGGCCTTGAATTAACTGTCTTCTGGCATCTTTCTCAAATCGACCCATGGGTTATCGTGGCCTGTGGAGGCCCCTCTTGTCTGAATGCTTATTGTCCATTCGCTGAGTGACTGCTGGCCTCTGCTCCCTTCGCCTTGACCAGGGCTGGCTGGGGGAGCTGCTATCTCAGGAGCATGTGAGGGGGTGGTCCAGAGAGTTGGGTGGGCCTGGAGAGTAGAGTAGATTCTGTGTCCGCATTAACTTCCCCCAACAGCTGTCCAAGACCCGGAAATCATTCTGGACAGCTCCCTAGGCGTCCACGCCACCCCCCTTCTCTGGCCTCTTGACTGCCTGTCCATAGGGGGCGCAGTGCTCTGTCTTGGTTGGGGCCCTCAGTAGCTTTCAGCTGGATCACGGCAGGGATCTGATCATCTTTCCCATCACCCTTGCCAGAATCATCTTTCTAAGACGTGCTTTGGAATGTTTTGTTATACCTTCCCGTGGCTCTTCCTGCCGAGGTCAGGCCCCTGTCTGCTGCTTCTTCCTCGTCTGTCATTACTTCTGAGCACCCCGTCACCCCTCCATGTCCAGCTACCTCCTGAAGCTCTACATATATTCAAGCTGCTCTCTGCTGAGGTCCTGTGTCTTACTCTCCTTACCTGCCTTACCAAGCAGAAATACCCACTCATCCTGGTTAAAACCTGGCACAAGGAGCCTCTTTTCTGCGAAGCCTGTCCTGGCTCCCCATGGCTCCCCGACTCCGCATGGGGCCTCTCAGGCTGTCCTCCATGCAGTTCTTTCTCAGTGGCTCAGCACTGTGCGGCTTCTGTTTACTTATCTGGTCTGTCTCCCCCTCCTAGACTGAGCATTTAGCCCAGCATCTTGCAAAGAAGAGGCACCATAAGTATTTGTAGAATGAAAGGAAAAGCTTAGAGTTAGAGGCTGAAGATGTTGAGCCTGGCTGTGGATCCCACTGTGCTAATTTCTCTGAGCCTTGATTTGCTCATCTCATCTGTAAAATGGGGACAGTACATTTCCCACACAAGATGGTTGTGAAGTTAAAGTAAGACGACGCCTGTGAAAATGCTAGTAGAGTGCAGATGTTCCTAGTGCCTGCGACCCAGGATGTGCTCGGTACGTTTTTCCCTTTTAGGATGATAGCCAGAGAAAGCATCTGTTTCAGGATAAGGCATCTCATTGTGTCTTCTGTCTTTTTTCCAAAGAGGACTTCTCAAATCTTGTCCCTAATTAAGAGGGCGTGCCCAGGGAGCCCCGTCCTGTGTAGGGCAGGGCTTGCCACCAGGGGGCAGAGGTTTTTGAGCCTTCACTGCCTTGTGAAATGTTCAAAGCCAAATCCTGTTCCATAGCTCATTCCCCCCAGGGCCTTTGCTCTTGCCGGGGCTTTAGAGACAGCCCTGTCCTGTGTGTCCCATCACAGCAGCCTGCATGCTGATGCCTAAACTTCTGCTTTCTCAGGATTCCTCACACCATCTGTCATGCAGGTGCCTTCTTTGTACCCTGGAAGTATGATTTTCATCAGGGCTCACGGTGTATGCCTTGTGGAGGCATACAATTGGAAGAAGCAGGAGAGGAGATGTGTTAGAGGGCTTGGAAGGGATCAGCATGGAATTGAAAGTTTAATAACTTGGAAAATAAGGAGTTTGGGGGAAAGCAGCTAAACCGCTTAAAATAAAAAAGTAGATGAGGTCAAACCTGTTCACCCAGGCCCCTGCACGTAAGTAGCTTAAATCGAGGACAACTGCTCAATCTGTGCTCCGACCCTGCCTGCCGAGTTTACCTGGCCAGTCTAGCTCCAGCCAGTTTTGCCGTCGTTTTCTCTTTGAGCCCCCTCCCTATGACACATGAGCCCCTCTTCCCCACCTCAGGCCCCTGGGCCATCCTCCCTTCTCCATTTGTACAACCTTGAATTCATCACCAAAATATTCACCCCTGACTCCCTTTTTTGGGTCCCATGAGACAGGTGTTTTGAGAACTTGCTTATGAATGTGGATCCTAATTGAGAAGGTAATCCATTCAGAGCGCAGATTATGTAGACCACACGAAGTGCAAAGAAAAAGCAGTCCCTCCCCACCCGCCACCCCTTTCCACTTTCTCATGTGCTAGCCTGGTGCTTTTTTCACTCATACATAGAGGTGTGAGGGTGGGTGTGGGTGTTTTTCTTTATAAAAATACTTTTAAACGCTTTTATAGCCTTTCCCCTTTTTTTGTTTAGTAATGTGCTTACAGCATTTTTAGGTGTTCGTAAATATTTTCTCTGTGATTTTTAATGGCGGTGTAATATTTCACCATGTGGGGAAGTGCTATCATTCACTAATTGATTTCTTCTTAGCAGACCTCTTCCTGCTTTTGTAAACACCCCACCCCCACCCCCCATGGTATGCAGCTCATCCTCCTACCTCCTCCTACCACCCACACCCTGCATGGTCCCCTGTGTGTGATGGTGTCAGGTTCCATAGTTCTCTGCTCTGGGCTGCTGCAGAATTCATGTCCACCTCTCAGGTCCTGTCTGTGTCTGAGGCTGACTCTTCTGTGCTCTGAGTAAGAATGAGCAGGTCTCACCATTCACTGCTTGTTCACACTCATGTTCAGAGACTGGTCCTTGATGTGAACTGGAAAATGTGCAACCCCAGGGCTGCCCACGGAGGTGAACAAATCACAAGAGCCTGAACTACCCACAGTGAAGGTCAAAGCTGAGGGTGAGGATTGATCATGAATTGTTATTATAAGTAAGGGCTACTTGGGACAGTCCCCAGAAACGGTGCCGTGCTCTCAGCTATTTTTAGTTGCTTGCAGATGTTCATGTTTTGTGAGTATGCTAGACGTATTTTAAGGTTCCTGGCCACCCACGCTGTCGGCAGGGGAGGCCCCAGTGGTGCCTGCTGCCCTGCGTGGTTATATGCCGGGTAATGGAACACAGATGCCTATCTGGTCAAATCTGGCTGGGCTTGGGTGGGTGGAAATGCATAGCACTAAGTAGCCCTAAAATCTACAACTTTGGGGGCCTGGCTCAAAATAAATAAAAACTTGCCCAGCTGTTGAGATTGTTATGTGGGGAACTGGCAGTAAGAGCCACAGTGGTGGGTCCAGCAGCAACAGTAGGCAGGTGTGAGCTGAGTATTTAGGGCATAGAAACTGTGGCCACATGAAGGGAGTTTGTCCTTGAAAAGCAGAGGGGAGTTGTCGGAGGAGCGTGTCCAAGTCACAGGAGTTTTCCAGTTCTGGCCCTTCCAAGGTGTAGCTGTGGTATGGTCCATACCCTTGGGTTGCCCTGAGTTTCTGCCCTGGGGCTTCTCATATCCTTCCGCCCCCTCCCTGCCTCCCATACACACCCGAGCTAATGGATGGGGCTGTGCTTTTCCTGATTTCCCGCTAACTTCCCAGAGGACGGCCTATGGGCTCATGGGCTAATGATTTCACCATTGAGAGTGTCACGGCAGCACCTCTAGGAGGCCAAAGGCACGTCACTGAGAAGTCTCTGGCCAGCAGGGCCTTGGTGGGGCTGGGAGAGAGGAGCGTTCATGTTCTGCACAGGAGTGCTTCCTCTCGGAGGCATGGGAACTGGGACTGCACCAGAGCAGGAAACCCGATTCAAAGCCGAGGCATTCCTACTTAGGCAGCCCCAGTTTCTGGTTTTGTATCCTCATGGCCTGGGTGTTGGTAGGCAGAAGTGGGGGGACACTGTGTTGAGGGCCATGGCAGACTGCCTTGGCGTGAGCCTCCCGAAGCCGCAGCCACCCCTTCATATACAGGTCTTGTTTCAGAGCCACTCGAGAAGCCCACCCAAGGGCCTCTGCATCCCTTTGCGGCCTGGCGAGCTGCTGTCCTGAGGCTGCCTGATGAAGCCCTCCTGGCATGTTTTCAGGAAGGCCCTGGGGCTGTATGAGCACTGAGGGGGACACAGCCACAGCTCCGTCGGTGCAGGGTGACAGGAGCTGAGGAGGAGTTATTCTGGTCCCGTGTGGGGAGGGTGGCCAGTAGAGAGACTGCTCTGAGATCCGGGCTGAAAATCTGGGGACCAGACTGAGAGTCTGTACAAACTGGGGTATCCTAGGTCTAGAAATGAAGCCTAAAATAGTAGCAGCAGTACTTGTTATGGAATGTATGTCAGGAGAAGGAACGAGGCATTCGCTGGTCTGGAGTGATGGTCCTTTTACTGGAACTCACTCTGAGCTTGTGGCTCACTAGGTCCCTGGACTTCCAGAGAGAGTCACGCCACAAGACTGCCCTCTTTGAAAAACTAGCCTGATACTCAGCCCATTTCCGTTATCTCCAGAACCTGCGGAAAGAGAGTGGTCAGGGTAATTACAGGGAGAGCATTTACAGGCAAGTAATCTGATCCCATCTTTTTAATTTTAACCGCTCCAGAAAATACAAGGCAACTACTAGCACTTATATTCAATTATGAGCCCTTTGATTGGATGGTGCCCTGAATCCAGCTGTGGGACGGGAGTGCTGGCTCCGGACAGGCTGTGGGCCACGCTTGCTGCCTTTCCTTCCAAACGCTGCTTTCAGGCCTTTCTGGATGGAGTGGGGTGAGGGGGTGAGAGGGTGGGGGTGGGGAAGATGAGAGGCTGAGCAGCACGCTGGGGTATCACCTCTGCCTTTTCTGGAAGGGGAGTGGAGGGTGATGGCTAGAAAATGGGTGATAGGGGAGGAGGGGCAGAGAGCAAAGAGCAGAAGGTGTGGTCTTCTAGGCTGTCTTGGTGCAAGCCTGATGCGGGATGAAAGGGCCAAGGGCATCCTGTAAGTGTCGGGTTTCCCTGTGGCCAAAGGGGAGAGAAGCTGAGGGATTGTGTACATTCAGGTGAGGAAAGGGCAAGAGAGAGGGAACAAGGGAAAGAGAAGAGCTTATTGATTATAGAAAAACAAACAAAAAATAGTGGCCCGAGAGGCTTATGCCTGTGATCCTAGCACTCTGAGAGGCTAAGGCGGGTGGATTGCTTGAGCTCACCCTACTAAAATTAAGAAAAGTAGCAGAGGATCATGGTGTGCACCTGTAGACCCAGCTACTCAGGATGCGGAGGCAAAAGGATCACTTGAGGCACGAGTTGGAGGTTTCTGTGATGTCTATGATGCCACAGCTCTCTACTCAGGGTGACAGAGTAGGACTCTGTCTTTAAAAAAAAATGGAGGCTGGGTATGGTGTCTTACGCCTGTAATCCTAGCACTGAGGCAGGTGGGCTGCCTGAGCTCATGAGTTGGAGACCAGCCTGAGCCAAAGCCAGAGCGAGACCTTGTCTCTAGAAAAAATTAGCCGCGCGTTGTGTCGAGCACCTGTAGTCTCAGCTACTTGGAAGGCTGAGGCAAGAGAATTGCTTAAGACCAAGAGTTTGAGGTTGCTGTGAGCTGTGATGCCACGGTACTGTACTGGGGGCGACAAAGTGAGACTATATCTCAAAAAAAAAAAAAAGGAAGTAACTTGAATATCCACTAATATGAGAATAAGTAAAATGTGGTATAATTCTATGATGGAATACTATACAAGTATATAAAAGGTTAAGAACTAGAACTGAATTTGATCTCAAAACATTGAGGAGGAAAACCAAGGAGCATCAGTCAGTATCAGGGAGTCAGAAGAGATTGCAGGCTGATAATATCTGAGTTCTAAAATCATTTTAGGTGAATATTCTAATCTGAGTAAATATTATAACATCATGTTTAAAATATTTTGAGTCATAGTTAGCCTTTCTCTAAGGAGGCTACTTCAGCATTTGGTAATGAAATGAGGCAATAACTCAGAGGCAGGGACCCAGCCCAGAGGCTGTGTGGCTGAATGTCTTGACCTGGAGCAGCCAGTATAGATGCCCGAGGGATCGATGTCCACTTGGGATGAAGGAAGTCACTGGCCTTGCAGTCCCCTTGGCTGGTCCTGTAGCTGGCAGTCCTGCCGCCTTAGAAGTGGCATTGATAATTTAACATTTATTAATCATCATCTTTAGATCAGCTCTATTTTGGGTACCACAGGAGATTTAGTTAAAAGAAAAAAGGAAATAATGAATGAATATTTTTTGCCCATGTAATTAAAACCAGGCGAGGCCCTCACCTCATCTGACTTGGCTGTGAGTTTCGTCTCTGCCTCCAGCCCTGCCCTCTGCTCTGTCCTCCACCTGCTACCAGAGTGATGATTCCAAAACACACATCTGACCCGTCTCCTCCTCCTCAGCTTCCCTGTCCCAAAGGAGGCGCTTGACTTTGTCAGTGTGCCTCTCAGTGCCCTTGCCCACCTGGCAGGAAAGCTGTGTGACTGAGGAGGCCTCAGGAAGCTTCCCTCTCGTCCTGGAACACTCTGCAGTGTTTCTGGGTGGTACGCGCGGCCCCACATCCTTTGAGGCTTGGTTCGGATGTGGCTGCTGTGCTGCCTTTCTGGACTCCTTTCTCCTTCTAACCTTGCCCTTTGTACCTTGCTGCCGTCATATCCTGCTGTATAATAATAATTACTTGTGTGTATTTGTTTTGGGATTGTCAGCTTAGAATAAAAGTACATTTTATTCATCTCTCCCTCACGGTTTCTGTCCCAGTATCTAGCATGGAGCAGGTACTAAAAAATATTCATTTAAAGTGTACCATGTGTATCAGTTGTCTTTGCTGTAAAACAAATTTCACTAGCACTCAGTGGCTGACAACAAGCATTTTGTTATGTTGATAGACTCGGGGGGTCAGGAATTTGGTTCGGGGGGTGCATGGCAGATATGGGGGGTCCTCAGCTGGGAAGATCCTAAGGCTGTGGGTAGCCCACTGTGGAGGCTCGTTTGCTCACTTGGCTGACGGTGATGCTGTCTGTGGACGGGGAGCTCTGCTGGTTCTCGGGCTGGCGCACCTGCCATGGCTGCTCTGCCTTGGGCCCCTTCACAGCATGGAAGCCTCAGGAGCATTGGACATCTTACCTCAGGGCAGCTAGCTAAATGGAAGCCACATTGCTTTTCACGGCCTAGTCCTGCAAGTCACACAGTGTCACAAGCCTGCTCAACCTCAAGGAGAAGGGAATTACACTCTCACCTCTGGATATGGTTATGTTGCAGAAGAGCACATAGGACAGGAGATACCATTACTTCCCTGTTTGGAAAATATGCCCTGCCATGGTGTGAGGGACAAGTTCGATCCACAGCTAGGATATATGTACAGTAGTCAGTATATCCCTGACTACTGCTGCTATTGTAGTTGGTGGCCAAACACTTACTGAGCATTTATTATGTGCCAGGAATTGAGATTTAAATGTAGCAGCTCATTTAATCCTTTCATAACACTTTAAAGGTTGTACCATTTTACAGATGCGGAAATGGAGGTGTAGAGAGGTTAAGTGACCAGCCCAGGGTCCCACAGCTCCTGCCTGTGCTGCGGGAAGTGAGTGAGGGGGGAATACTCAGGAATTAGCGCCATTCTTTAGGTCCACAGCTGGGTTGTGGCACTGCATTTATCATGTGGGAGTTATTGGCTATTTCAAGGGATGTTTTTGAGTAAAGTCAGGACCCAGATACAGGTGGTTGTCTTGGGAAGCCAGACCTTGAGCTGTCCTGGCTGTGTGGCTCCCCTTGTGTCACGTGCACCTTGGTTAGAACATCCTGGGGTGGTGGTGACATATTGACCTCGCAGGCCTTCTCCATTAAGATGCTTTTCATAGCTCAGGTGGCTTTAGCTGTCTTCATTTACTCTGTGACTCCCGCCTAAGGGTTCATATCTGTCAAGTGAAGTCACTAGGGCTTCCAACTGGGAGTATTTACCTCCTCGGATGCTGTGAGGGATAAAATGAGTTAATACAAACAGTGCCAGCTACCTGGTTGGGGCTTAGTAAGTGCTGCCCATCATCATCATTATTATTTTCTGGCGACAGAGTCTCACTGTGCTACCCTGGGTAGAGTGCAGTGGCATCATCATAGCTCACAGCAACCTCAGTCTCTTGGGGTCAGCTGGGACTACATGTATCCACCACCATGCCCAGCTAGTTTTTCTGTTTTTAGTAGAGACGGGATCTTGCTCTTGCTAAGGCTTGTATGGCACTCCTGAGCACAAGTGATCCTCTTTCCTGCACCCCCCAGGTTGCTAGGATTATAGGCATGAGCCACCATGTCTGACCTGCCAGTCACTGACAAGGCCTAGGTTTTGGGTTTGCCTCTCACCATATCTGGAGAGGGATAAAAAATTTCTCTGCCTAGATAAAGGATCTTTTAGCTCAAGTCACTTCTTGTCCCCCAATGGCTGGAGGGTAACAAGTAGGCATCTCCTGACTTTGTGACTGATATGCCCGTTCTTTGATGGCTCTGTATGAGGAGCCTTGATGTTGTATGAAGCTCTTAGCTGACCTGATCTCCACCTGTTTTGCGTGCTGTTAAGTTCAGTGCCCATTTTTAACTTGAGGCTAGATGTACTCCCCATTCTGTCTTTTAGGACGAAGTGGACAAGTAGGTCCAATGGGTGCTTGTCACTCATCACTGATATTCACAGAGCACATTCAGTGTGAGCCGTAGACTAAGAAGACCGTTAGTCACGGTTGGTGGCATGGAGAAAGTTACTTAACTTGAAGTAATGAAATCAACCCCATTTGGTTGCTGTGAGGATTAGAATAGATGATGCCCGCAGACCAGTCAGCCCCGCATGGTGCACGCAAAAGTGCTAATCATTGCGATCACTGATCTTCATACTAAAAACCATGTATTCTTCCTTATCTAAAAAATGGGAAAATATGGCTGGGCGTGGTGGCTCACACATATAATCCTACCACTCTGGGAAGCCAAAGTGAGTGGATTGCTTGAACTCAGGAGTTCAAGACCAGCCTGAGCAAGAGTTTGTTTTTAGTAGAGACCCCAGCTCTACTAAAAATAAAAAATCAGCCAGGCATGATGGTAAGCACTTGTAGTCCCAGCTACTTGGGTGGCTGAGGTAAGAGGATTGCTTGAACCCAAGAGTTATAGAGTGCTGTGAGCTGTGATGCCACTAGGAGTTAAGAGATTGCTGTGAGGTATGACACACTGTATCCCCGTTGACTGAGTGAGACTGTCTCAAAAAAAGAAAAAAAGGGGAAAATAGAGAAAATGTACTGAGAAAAATGGGAAAATAGAGGACGGGAGATGTTGTGAACCCTGTAACAGGAGAGGGGGAGAGATTGCCCATGTTCTCACTGCTTGCTGGCTTAGCCCAGTATCATCAATGTTTTGTTGGCCTGTTTTCCACATACAGTATTTTTTATTAAACATAACTTATATGCAGTTTTGTATTTTTAACCCAAACTTAATGTTCTTTTTAATGCTCTTACTTACAACGATTTTTCCTGTTTTTAGATTGATAGCTCATATGGGTAGAGATAAGATGGAAGTTTAAAATACTCATTTGTGGGCTGTCACTGTATTATTTGGTCTTTAGAGTTTCTCTGTAAGACTGATACACGGGACATTACATTACTATTATATGATAGATAAAGAAATATACTAGGGTGGCTGAGTCACATGCAGAATTTAGAGCGGCAGGGTGCCAGTGAGCTTTGATGTCTGCTCAGCTACAGTTGGAAGAGTTAGGTGGAAGAGGGGGGCAAGGTGGGTTCCTCTGACACTGTGACGTGCTTGGTCAGACATCTGGGAAGTGTAAATTAGATCCTGTGTTTGTAGATGTAGGTCCCTGAGCCAAGGAGTATGTCAAAAAATACATGAGCTTTCCCGGGCACAGGGACCTTTCCCTTCTTACTCACCCCTGGATTCATTCCATCCCCAGCCAGGTTCATCTAGGGCTTGCGCACAAAGAAGTGGGAACATCCTTGGACAGGCAATATCTTGAAAGGCCAGTTAAGTGATATTTTGTGCTTGTGTGACTGGGAATTGTAAAATTGTGTGACATGGCCTTGCCCACTGACCATTTATTATCTGAATGATAATTTTCCTCAGTCTTTTTTGGGGTCTTGAATCCTTTTGAGAATCTTCTGAAACATACAGACCCTTTTCTCAAGAGCACATGGTTTTGTATTCAATCTTATGAACCGCAGATGTCTATGTTAGTTATATATCAGTGCAAAACAATTTATCCTAAAACTTTAGGGTTAAAACAATAATCAACATTTATTATCTCATACAGTTACTGTGTGGTTCAGGGATAGTCCTGGCTCAGGATCTTCTAGGAGGTTGCAGTCTTTATGTTTTCTGGGGTTGTAATCTGAAGGCTTGACTGGGGCTGGAGGATCCACTTCCAAGCTGGCTCAGTCATACACTGACAGGTGGCTGTTGGCAAGAGGCCTTATGTAGACCTTCCCCTCAAGTAGGGCTGCTTTGATGTGCTCACAGCATGGTGTTTATCTTTTCGTGACCTAGCTGTGGAAGTCACTCACCATCATTTCTGCATTTTCTTTTGGCCACACAAGCCAGCTCTGTTCGGTGCAAAAGCAAAGGCCGAGGAGGAGTCCTGCACAGCTGCCATGCCCTCTCCTGGTGCACCACCCTCCCTGGACATCACTCTGTACATCAGCACGGAAGCTCTCCTAACTCTGTCACTTAGGGGTTTCATTACGTGGGTATGATTGATGCAGTCACTGGCCATTGGTGATTGGGTCAATCTCCAGCTCCCTTTGCCCCCAGGGTGTGGGAGTAGGGCTGAAAGTTCCAGCCCCCTAAGAATGGACAGTCTCTTCTTTGAAAGTATCTAAGGACCCCCTTTGACTCACCTCATTAGCATAAACTCTGGTATGGCCCAAAGGGGCTCCTTATGAATAATGAAAGACATTGCAGTCAGATAGGAAATTCCAAAGGGTTTAGCTCAGTTCCAGGAACTGGGACAAAAACCAAATATGTATATTTTTAACATTTTATAGTAGCAAATACAGAAGACATTTTATATAGCAAGCATGCATTATTTTCATTTTTGTTAATTTTTTTTTTAGTTATAAAACTAGTACACACTTATTATAGAGGACTGGGGGAGGGAGTAAAACATAAAGAAGAAAATGAAAACCACTTGCTATCCTATCACCTAGTATTTTCTTTCTGGTCCTTTCTATACAGTTATATATAACGCTTTGGTCTTTGTTTTTGTATTATGGAAGTAATATTTGCATATTGCAAAGTAAACTAAAGAATGCAGATGTTTACAATTTGAAGAGTTATTTAAAAAAAATAATAATAATCCTTGCCTGGGAGGAGTCTTCTGTGGTGGGCTGAGAGGGAAGGGGGAAAGGGCAGTGGGGTCAGAGGAAGCCTCGGTCAGGGTTGAGGTCCTGAGTCTGTTTAAAAGCAGCAAGGTCTGAGCAGCAGGGGCAGTGCCAGCAGAAGAAGATGCAGAGGTGAGGTGTGGAAGGGGAACTAAACTGCCAGGAAGAAAATGTCAATTTTATTTCTGTGTTGAGACCCACTTTCTAAAAGCAGCATGATTTTCAGGGGTCAAAGGCCCTCAGTGGGGTGGGTGGAACCTAAGGAGATAGTTAACAGACAGGTACAGCTGAATGTATGTGGTTAAAGTACACTCCAGTATGTCAGGGCTGTTTGTAACCTGCCTCCGGACTGGACAAGTTGTTTTGACCCTGCTGCCCTCGCTCATTCAGGCCACTTAACACTGTTGCCTTTGGGTGGGAAAGGAAGTGTATGCTGTGCTTCTGAAAGGTGTGTAAATAGAAGGCACTCTGGTTAAACTCATTGCATCACAAGAGCGGGTATCAGATGGGTCTCTACTGTTATCTTTTTGCACAGGGGAAGGCTAGAAGACAGGGAGACTTTCTTGAGAAAGTCTTTGTGGAGTCTTTGCAGAAGGGAGGAACTTAAAAGCCTTGACAGCCTTAAGTTAGGATACGTTCTTTCATTTGAGCACCTGGCTGGCACCAGGTAGGTAGAGATGCTTTAAAATAGCAGTCCTTACCCCTGCTACAACGGAGTTGAATCACCTGAGGAGCTTTCACAACTCCTAGGGCCCTGGCTGCACCCCGACCAACTATGTCAGGTGGTGTCTTGGCACTGTTACTTTTCAAAGTCCCGAGGTTCTTCCAGCAGAGGCCCAGGGCTGAGAAGTAGTCCTTAAAGAAGGTGCTGGTGCGCCCTGACCACCTCCAGCCTTCTTTGCGCCAGGTGGGGAGTGGTGGTCACTGCTGTGTCTCAGAACACTGCGATGCAAGGAGACCTAGGAGTGTAGTAAGTAGTTCTCCAAGTGTTCCACATTTCAGGAATACTGCCGACGGTTGATTCAGTTGTCACTATAGTGGGTGTGTGTATACGCAGCCATGCATTCCTTAATGATAGGGATACTTTCAGAGAAATACATCGTTTGGTGATCTCCTTGTTGTGTGAAAATCGTAGAGTGTACTTAACACAAACCTAGATGGTATATGAACTATATTTTTATTCATGCATATTTTTTCATATGGAAAGCCAAATGTCTCAACACCATTACGGAATATCAGTCATTTCCCCTACTTGATCTGCAGTGTCAATATTAAGTACATATATCAGACTTCTGTTTATGTTCCATTATAAGCTAGTAGGACCACCGTGGTACGTGCAGTCCATCATTGAGTGAAACATTGTTATGGGTGCATGGCTATCTGTATTGTTTACATTGTCATAAAAAGAGTACATAGAGGCAAGATGTTATACACCCAGTTTTAACATCCTGAAAACTACTAATGAGTTTAACATCCTGAAAACTACTAATGAGTTTAACATACTGAAAACTACTAATGAGTTTAACATACTGAAAACTACTAATGAGTGAGTCTGGTTACTCACTTTTTATACAGCAGTGATGCCATGACCCAGAATTTATCAAATTCACACACCACTTTGTTCTGTTGATCTGTCCCCTCCCCCTGCCCATTTCATCTTTTCTGCTTCTGCCGAAGCCAACATGGGGTTCCATGTAAAATTACGTTTGGGAGTGGAGGAAGGTTCTGTGCAAACAAATGCTTGTAAATCATAGGCCTTTCCTGGCTTTGAGTTCCCCCGTCCTTCATGTTAGATCGGCTTGCTTTGAGGCTGGGCTGAGAGCTGCATCCCACTAGTATTTGATCCGTCCCGGCTGTTCACCAGCTGAATCCACTTCAGATGGGGCAGCTGCCCTCCTACTGGGGGTGGAAGAGAGACTCTTTCATGCAAGTGGGCTGCAGGTGTTGGGGGAGGTGGGCAGCGCAGAGATAGTGTCATTGTCAAGTGGCCATTGGCCAAATCTTATCTCCTGTGCATCTAGAGCCACATACTATTCCCACTCCAAGGGGTTTCTTTAGCAAGCAGCTCTCTATTGAGGACTGACTGTGGGCTAGGACCCGAGCTGGGAGCTTCACAGACATTGTCTTATTAAATCTTTTCAGTAATTCTGTGAGGCATACTCTTCCTCATCCCATCCTACAGATGAGGAAACCGAGGCTTGGAGAGGGTGAAGAACACTTGTCCAAGGTCATAGCTCATAAGTATGACCTCCCCAACTCTTTAGAAATCGTTTTATGGATGAGGAGATTGAAGTCTGGAGAGTAAAAGCAATTTGTCCAAGGTGACGCAGCCAGTTCTAATGGGTGGCAGAGCTGTGAGTGGCCCTCACCTGCTCTACCCACAGCACTGCAATACCTGGCTGCTACCCAGGGAGCGGGCGAAGGGGGTGCCCTTCCCACCTTCTGAGTGGCTCATACACAATCAGTGTTGTGGTGGCGTGGAACGAGAAATTAAACTCACCTTGCCGTGTTAAGAAGAACATGGGGAAGGCAGGCAGAAGTGACCTTGGAAAACTATCTCAGCCAGAAGGCAGGGGGAGAGTAAGCAGACTGAGCGGTGAACTCCGGGCAGCCTGACTGTCCTCACGACAGGTTTTGCTGTGCAGTGTCACCTCCCCCCTTCATCAGACTGTGGGCGTCTGGGCAGCAGGGTCTGCTTCAGCCCTTCACGATCATATCGTGTGTGCTGTTCAAACCTGCAGTGGCCTGTAGGAGCTCATTCCTACCTCCATTTATGGAGGGAAGAGAAATGAGGGAAGGCTCCTGGGGGTGGTGAGGGGGATAGCTGCATCTGAAAAGGAAGGGTACAGCACCCAAAAGAGTACACTCCCAGGCTTCTCTGCCTCCAGCACGCTAATCAAGGAAGGTTTCATTTCAGCCAAATTGCAAGACCATTGATTTTGTTTTGGTTTTTGTTTTGATCTGAATTTGTGCCAAGGACTCAACTTTTCCTGCTCATTTTATTAAAAACTTTATAATCAACATTAATAAATAGATATAAAGCTGGCACATAAATGACAGAGGACTAAATTAAATTCCCAAGGGTCAGCTGTTAGAATAAGTAAGAAAACTGTGTCCTTGCACTATCAGCCTCCCATCCATGCAAATCAGGGATGGTGCTTTACCACAGAGTGTTTTAATTAATATTTATAAACCACAGAGCACCTCTGAAAGGGTCAGTGAGCTGTTTATATTATTATCATGCCACTCAAATAACAAACCCTTGGAGATTGCAGCCGGTTTTGCATTTTGGGCCAAGTAGGAACTGAATGTGTTCCGTGTATTTCTCTCCTCCTAGGTGTGGTGTCAGCACAGCGTCAAGTCACTGTTGAGGAAGGCCCCTTGTACCGCACAGAGGGCTCCCACATCACCATCTGGTGCAACGTGAGTGGCTACCAGGGCCCTTCAGAGCAGAACTTCCAGTGGTCCATTTACCTGCCTTCGGCCCCTGAGCGAGAGGTACAGATTGTCAGCACTGTGGACTCCTCCTTCCCGTACGCCATCTACACCCAGCGTGTCCGCAGTGGGAAGATCTACGTGGAAAGAGTCCAGGGGAACTCGGCCCTGCTGCACATCACAGATCTGCAGGCCCGGGATGCTGGGGAGTATGAATGCCACACGCCTAACACCGATGACCGATACTTTGGGAGTTACAGTGCAAAGATGAACCTCGTGGGTGAGGAGATAGTGTTTTCATGTGGCCAAATGTCTGGCCTGATTCACTTCCTTTACAGGGCAACTTTTTTTTATATCATGCATTTGACTTAAAAAAAAAAAAAAAAACCCTTCCGCTCCCCCATATGTTTTAGAGGTCAACAGATAGTATAAGTGAACAAAATTTCTGTGTTTGCTTGTAAATAATAGAACATTGAAGCTATAACTTAAAAAAGATCTAATGCAGATACTAAAAATTTCAGAAGGTAGGGTCAAGCATGGTGCCTCATGCCTGTAATCCTAGCACTTGGGAGGCCGAGGCAGGTAGATCACCTGAGCTCACAGTTTCAAGACCAGGCTGAGCCAGAGCAAGACCTTGTCTCTAAAAATAGCCGGGCATTGTGGCGGGCACCTGAAGTCCCAGCTACTTGGGAGGCTGAAGCAAGAGAATTGCTTAACCTGAGGAGTTTGAGGTTGCTGTGATCTGTGACAAGGGGTGACAAAGTGAAACTCTGTCTCAAAAAAAAAAAAAAGAATTTTGGAAGCTAAAATTCACCCTAGCTAATGAAAAGGGATATAAAAATATAAGAGAGGGACATTGTGGTTGATCTGGAGGAATGATGAGGAGGATGAAGTGTATGACATCAGCTGGAAGAGAGGGCGGGCCTTTGGGCCCTACTGTGTCAGGGAGGTATGTGGCTGCAGGTCCTTTGCTCCTGTGACTTAGGAGATGTGAACTGCCTATCTCCTGTGGTGCTCCTGGGGTGATGGAGGAAGCCTGAGGAGGAGGGAGCTTTCACTGTGGGCAGCACTGGCCACAGTGTTTGCCATTGTCAAAGGGTTCACCAAGTCGAGGTTGTTCTGTTTTTCTGTTCAAGTCTTAATTTCTATTTTTTATCATGGAAGGCAAGCAGGGGGTGTTGATATTCTTTTATTAACACAAATGCTGTTAGCTATTTACTTTTCCTTTGTTTAACAAGTCTGTATTCCAACAAAAGACCTTTAAGGCCTGTTCTGTGATGAGTCCAGGGAGAAGACACACACTACATGTGAGTGCGGTGCCCTCATCAGACAGACGGGTGGTAGTGTTCAGTTTCCAGGAGGGTGTAAGGCTCAGGGTACAGTTCTGACTGAGGAACCACAGGGAGGGCTCCTCTTTTGCCTGAATCATCCCAGTTGTGGCTTCCTTCCAATGTGGGCCACTTTGAGGATGAGTTAGATGAAAATTAGACTTCTTTTTTTTTATTCTTGGGAATTCATTGAGGGTACAAAGAACCAGGTTACATTGATTGCGTTTGTTAGGTAAAGTCCCTCTAATTGTGTCCCCACCTTCACCCATTTTTTGAGACAGAGTCTTATTTTGTTACTCTGGGGTTGAGTGCCATTCTGTCGTATATCACAGCAACCTCAAACTCTTGGGCTCAAATGATCCTCTTGCCTCAGCCTCCTGAGTAGCTAGGACTATAGGTGCTTGCCACAATGCCTGGCTAGTTTTTCTATTTTTAGTAGAGACAGAGTCTCACTTTTGCTCAGGCTCTTCTCGAACTCCTAGGCTCAAGCAATCTGCCTCCCAGAGTGCTGGGATTACTTCTTAAAAATAGGGGTAGAGAAAATGATGATTTCTTTTCTACCAAAAAAGTTTTCTTTTCATACTCTTTCTGGAGTGATGCATTCCTGAAGTAAGTTGGGGAATGGGTATGTGGGATGAGGAGAAGAAAGAAAAGGAGGAAGTTATATAGAAATGTAAAACTCAAGGTTCCAGGAGCCGTGTCCATTGGAAGGTCAGTTAGAGATGGAGTTAAAGTTTCTCAAAGCAGTACTGAAATCAGTAAAAGATCTTGTCTGACCTAAAAGAACATTATTCTTATGTAGTATTTTCAGGGAGCTTATTTATTATGTGAAATGAAATACAACCTTTGTTTCATCTGAATGTTACTAAAATATAAAACATGTAAGTGTAAGTGCCAAAAAAAAAAAAAAAAAAAAAAATCAATATGCCATTTGAGGTTGACTCCGATGGTTAAAGGCCGACTCTGTTGGAGACACAGTAACAGTAAAGCCTGCCTGTGTGGAAGGGGAGCTGGGGTCCCCTGAGTCTAAAATTCTGTGGCTTTGTGATTGCATTCTTGGGACATTTCTGTGTTGCAGTGATCCCAGACTCCCTGCAGACCACTGCCATGCCCCAAACTCTACACAAAGTGGAGCAGGACCCGCTGGAGCTCACTTGTGAGGTGGCCACAGAGACGTTCCAGCACAGCCACCTGTCTGTGGCCTGGCTGCGGCAGAAAGGTGGCGAGAAGCCTGTGGAGGTCATCTCTCTGAGCCGAGATTTCGTGCTTCACTCCAGCAGCGAGTATGCCCAGAGGCAGAGCCTGGGGGAGGTGCGGCTAGACAAGCTGGGGAGGACCACCTTCCGCCTCACCATCTTCCACCTGCAGCCTGCTGACCAGGGCAAGTTCTACTGTGAGGCTGCTGAGTGGATCCAGGATCCCGATGGGTCGTGGTACGCCATGACCCGGAAGCGTTCTGAGGGCACCATGGTCAACGTTCAGCCCACCGGTCAGTCTCTCTGAGCCTCTTGTCTTCATTCTTTGCCTGGTGGTGAAAGTTGTCAGACACTGGGAGGGTGTGGCGACTCCTTGTTTGGGGACCTCTAATGATACAATAAATAGGTTTTCGTGTGAAGTTAAAGACGGTCCTGGAGCAGCATCTGTGGCTTAGTGGGTAGGGTGCCGTCCCCATATGCCAAGGGTGGCAGGTTCAAACCCGGCCCCAGCCAAACTGCAACAAAAAAATAGGCGGGTGTTGGGGCGGGCGCCTGTAGTCCTAGCTACTCTGGAGGCTGAGGCAAGAGAATCACCTAAGCCCAAGAGCCGGAGGTTGCTGTGAGCTGTGACGCCAACGCACTCTACTGAGGGTGACAAAGTGAGACTCTGTCTCTAAAAAAAGAAGAAATGAAGATGGTCCTGCTTGTGGTCAGAGGGAGCTGAGGCTTAGGTAGGACGTAGGTCACATAGACCTGATCTTCTAGGGAGGCACAGGTGCTGCCCAGACGGAATCTTGCTTATAGATGTGTTTCCCTTCACCTTCCGGTGTTTGTTTTCTTGAATTAGAAACTCATTTTAAAAACTGGGAGATTTCACAGAAACCATTTGTGTCTTAGAACTCTGGGCTTCCATTGCTGTCAGCGACAGTTGTCACTGCAGTTGTCTGTCAATGTGCCATTTGGAGTTGACTCTGATTGATGATGTCGCCTTCTTTAGGTCCCAGACACTTGAGTTGATGAGCCTTCCATGCAAAGTATAAAATTACAAACTAGAGAAATTTGGGCTTAAATTATTATCTTTTATATTTAGAATATTCATTGGTAGTATTTTATAATTTCCAAAATGCTTCATCATGTGTATTACTGCACTGTCCCTCAGAGGGTCTGTGAGGTGAGAAGGTGTGGGGATATTCCCGTTTTACAGATGAGGATGCTGAGTGAGGATTAGAGGGTGACAAGGCTTGTCAGTGAGGCCAGCCTAGAGAGTTCCAGGTTCCACTCACTGTCGACATTCGCTCAAGGGAAGACCTGGAAAGGGTCCCGGAGGAGGAGTGTCCTGGTTTGGAGCTGGGGCAGAGTGAGGGTGACACAGTGAGCTGAGTCCTCCCTGTCTCCTCTGGGTGTCCCTGTGGCCCCAGACCCCACTCTCCCACTCCTGAGAGCTGACGACTCAGCTGGGCTGGGGGACAAGGTCTCATGGGCTGGGAGGGTGGTGAATGTGCCATCACTGTGGTGTGGAGAGTGGCCTGGGAGCCTTTCCTGTGTTGATGCTGAGCCCTGGTGAGGGCTGCAGTGGCCCTGCCAGTAAGTACAGGCGTGGCTTGCAGGAAGTGCACAGGGGAGGCCGAGTGCCGTGAGGCCCCTCTGCAGCCCCTGTCCCCTGGGCCCCTGTCCCACCTGTTCCTGTCCGCTGCTCTGATCCTGGCTTAGTTCCTTTGCCTTCTAGAGCAGCATCTCACACTCACTAAGCAGTGCACATTCTGGGGCCTTACCCCACGAGTCCCGGGCCAGAGGCTCCTGGACTGGGACCTGGAAGCCGGATTTCCAGTAGGTGTCCTGGGTGATTCTTCTGCTGTCTGCTCATTGTCAAGCTCGGCTTCTAAGGCAGAAGTGATTCTGTGGACCTTTATGGAGCGTGAGGGGCTTTTACCAGAGGCATTTGGTTCCTGGGTAGGGAAGACTTTATCTGCTTTGTAGGACATCAAGCAGTTTCTGGATCTTCCCATACGAAGACATCTATCCAAGGGGCTTTATCTCATATCCCTTCCCTTCCTGGATGATGTCGAGATCCGTTTCAAGAGTCTGAATCAAATTTTGACTCTTAATGCTTTCAAATTAGGTTGCATCAGTTAATCTTCTTTATTTTAATCTTACCAATTTGGAACAAGGACTTTTTGAGCTCGCCCTGCAAACATATCCAGATTAAGGCAGTAGAGGGAAAACATGAGATAGCAGGTTGATGCCTGTGCCCTGTCTTCCTGGGCTGCCCAGCCTAACTGACTGCATCTCCAGCTTTGCCCTTCTTTTCTTCAAATGTTCAGTCAGTCTCCATAGTGTTAAGGGGTTCAGAAGGGAATAATTCTTGGTATCTGCACTTGTAGTACTTGCAGACCTGACAGTCAGTGGCTGAGTAGGGTGTGCTGAGTGCTCAGACTGTGTGTGTGTGTGTGTGTGTGTGTGTGTGTGTGTGGTATCCTCTGGGAACACGGGTGGTAGGAAGCTTTCCCTGGATGGGATGGCTGATGAGACAAATCCAGGAAAACCAACGAGTTTGGTAACTTGAGCTGAGTCTTGAAGCTTGAGGAGTCAGCAGGAGGAGCAGCATAAAGGTTCAGAATTATTTGATGTGTTTTTTAAGCAGAGAAAACTCAAGTGTGACTAGATGTCAAGGTCCAGCTATGAGCCATGGGAGGAGGAAGGAAAGGCAGCCTGAAGCCCCAGATGCCGTGACGCCGAGCTTAGACTTGACTCTGTGGAGCAAGAGTTTTCAAGCTGTTCTTAAAACCTTAGGAGCCCCTTGGATGTGCCAAGGTGCACTCGGGGGTGTGTGTATGTGTTCATGTGCACACGTCCACACTCAGGTGGGCAGGGAGAAGATATGTGAGGGCCTGGGTGTGTCTCCCTTCAACCCTTGATTTCAACCAAATGTTTTCTATATTGAGCAGCAGAAGATTTTGTATAACTAAAGGAAGTCCCCTTCCCAAGTCTCCCTCCTAATCAAGTTTGAGAACCCCTGCTGCAAACAGTTGGGAGAGGGGAGGCAGAGATTTTTATGCAGAGAGTAACACAATCAAATCAGGAGTTTGGAAGGAAAAGCCCATGGAGACTGATAAAGCGGGTTGGGTCTGAAGTTAAGAGACCAGGTCGGAAAGAGCCGGTAAGGCTAGAGCTAGGTCAGCAGGTGCTAGAGCAGAAGAATAAGGGGTGCAGTGGACGTAGGGACCTGGGAGGCCAAGACCAGGGCTCTTGTGGGTCCCTAAACTGTGGGAGCAAAGGGGGGAGGGTGAAGGGACAGGAATGAGGATGTGCACAGTCCTACTGAAAGTCTCTGCCTCCCCATTAGTGGCAGCATGGGTTGTATTGTCTTTTGCTTTTAGTCGAGGAGTTCATTCTACAAACTCTCATGGAGATGCTCAGTATGTGAAAGACCCGGTGGGAACCTAGGAGACTAGAGCTCAGTTAGAGACTGAGCTTGGAAGTGATGAGTGGTGAAGGCTGGGGAGGGGCCCATAGGGTAGTTACAGGAAAGGGCCTGGAAAAACAGCAGCACTGACAGAGGGTCAGAGAAACAGGTCCCAGGGACAGGAAGGGGGACAGAGCAGTCAGGCCAGCAAGAGGAGGAGCGGGAGGGAAGGTGTCAGGAGACCCAAGATAGGAGAGGGGTCCAGAGGCTTCAACCTACTTGAAAGGAGTAGGTTGAGTTGGGGGTGGAGAGTAGGGTGGATCATTGGTGACATTTGCTAGGTCAGTGCAGCATGGGAGAAGGGCCAGAAACCAGATTTCATAGAGTTCCATGAGAGGGAGGGATATTGGAAAAAGCATAGATCAAGTTCCAGAGATGTAATTGGGGATAACCAAGGGCAAATTGCTATGCAGAAAGGGGGGGGGGGCACACTATCTTCAACCCTCACTAAGCCATGGGGGAACTCCCATGAGATAAGCAGAATCTTCAGCTGCCAAAGAAGAAAGCCACAGTTGCAGCCGCCTAATGCAGAGCCATGGAACAGTCTGAGGCCCAGGGCACCCCTTGCACGGCTGCTGTGGCCTTTATGTGGAAGGAATGCGTCTTATCATTGATGTTGGGTTGTAAGTGACTACAGTTTAGTTGACGAGAGAGCCAATATCCAGCAGATGACACGGACACAGTCCTGCCTGGGTGTGTCCATCCAGGAAGATGGGTGAAAACCTGCCTCTTGCATCTCTGTCACTTGGGACTGGTCCCTGGGGGAGTGGAGCTGCCATGGTCACACTGAGTGTGATTTGCTCTATCTGGAGGGAGCTGGGTCGCTGGAGAGATGGGGTGTTTGGAGCAGGACCCTGGCTCTGGTGGGAAGTGAGGGCTGAAGAGCCTGAGGAGCAAGTGAGTACAAACCTGAGCCAGGGCTGGAGATGAGGGTCTGGACACAGCTCACTCACAGGTCCTGTGTGTTCTCTTAGAAATGGGACCCTCATCTGCTTGGGCAGTGTGTGGAAATGGGAGGGGGGAGGCACCGGTCTTGAACACAGTGGAAAAGGCCGTTCTTGGAAGGCAGTTGAGATTGGAGCTGGTGAATGTGCAAGGAATCCTAACCTCCCTGTCATAGGATTTTCCCCCTTGGAGGACCAGGGCTGGAACTTGAAGGGGGCAGGATCTGGGCAGTGGTTACAGCTCCAGTCTCCAACCCTTAGCTCCATTTCTTACCTGTGCTGTCTCACACGGTTGGTAGTCACTGCACACTGTTACACAGCGGGCTGTGATACTTTAGTGGAAATGAGCCTTCTTTGCTCACCTCCACTTGCCTGCTTGAACATCCAGCAATTTGAAGGGTGCTTAGGGTCACTGGCCATTTCAGAGGTCTTCTGACTTTCAGCTGAAGTAGGTACTTTCCCTCTCCATCTACCCCAAATATTGATCTCACAGGTGGTAGAGTAGTGAAAAGACATTAGTTTTCATTTTTCCTATATAATTCTGTTAGGCTTAGTCTTACCTATATCTTATTGTAGTATTCCCATGGGCTGGGGAGAGTATTTTGATATACTTATGTTTAAGTATTTATTAGGATTGTAGTCAGCACTTAGGCCACTTTCTAATTTTTGTCTCACAGACCTCATTGGGTGAGTCATACAATATCTGCTGAAGATATTTGTAGTCATGTTGCTTAAGTGGAGTTCTGGGTGCAAACATCGAGGCTAGACTTTGCCATCTGCCTTTAAGTGATATCAGAGGTTCCGTACTAATCTCTGGGGCTCTCATCTAGGGCATAACAAGCTTTGAACTGAGCCCTGTTGGTCTCAGCAGGGATAGCAAGCTCCTTAGCCTGGGGATGAGCTACCTTTGAATTCTCTCTCCGATATTCAGGGTTTCTCTGGACCTCAGATCACCTGGGTCTGAGTTGGATTTTTTTCCTAAAATAAATGCAGTGGTGCCTCCCTGGTATTAGCATTGCAAAGTGGGGATTGCTGATGCAGTTTGGTTAGCTGGGGCCCTCATGCCTATAGAATGTGTCCATCGGTTATTTGTTTTTTCAGACAAAGATTTCACTGTACGGCTGGAAACAGAGAAGCGGCTGCACACGGTGGGTGAGCCGGTGGAGTTCAGATGCATCCTGGAGGCCCAGAACATTCCTGACCGTTACTTTGCTGTCTCCTGGGCCTTCAACAGCTCGCTCATCGCCAGCATGGGGCCTAATGCTGTGCCCCTCCTCAACAGTGAATTTGCCCACCGGGAAGCCAAGGGACAGCTTAAGGTATCTAAAGAGAGTGACAGTGTCTTTGTGCTGAAGATCTACCACCTGCGCCAGGAAGACAGTGGGAAGTACAACTGCCGGGTGACAGAGAGGGAGAAAACGGTGACCGGGGAATTCATCGACAAGGAGAGCAAGCGTCCCAAGAACATCCCCATCATCGTTCTCCCCCTCAGTGAGTAGAGAGATGTGCGTCTTCCTTCCCCGCCCTTCTTTCAGCATCACCTAGGAAAAGAAGGGGGTAGAGAGCAGCCACAGTGGGGGCAAGGGAGGCCCGGTGGGACCAAGAGCTAAAGCAGAGCTGGGAGAGAACCCGGAACTCTCTTCCCTCCAGAGCTTGCCTGCCCTCACTTAGCCCTCAGGCAGGATCAGGGGTGTGTCACGGGCTGGAGCCAAGCACTGCAGAGCCCTGGGCCAGCAGGCCTGTGCAGACACCCACAGCACTAGCTCTGCTTGGAGGGAAACCAGGAATCCCAGGAAGCTGTTTGCTCCCATGTGGGAATTAAATCCTAGAAGAAGCAGGTAGATGCCTGTCTTGAAACCTCACTTAAGGAGAGTTGGTCTTTTATGGGAGGATTTTAAATCATAAAGTGCATTATTAAGAAGGATTTGCTGTCTGACTTTTTTAGGTATACAGGTTGGTATTTTCTTAATTGTCTCTTCCCTACAGAAATTGCGTTTTTAAAGTCAGTATAGATGGGATCTCTCACATCTTCCTGGAGCATAGGCTTTTAAAGTTTAGCTGATTTCTGGGGGCTGCTGTGGTGGGCTCCCCGCCTCCACGTAGGCTGGCGTTGTCTGGGAGGGTGGCCGTGGCTGGGGGATTCTAAGGACTACCAGTGTTTGCTTGTGTTCTGTTTAAACATTCATAGTATCGGGGTGTTCTTATTAATCTTATTTCTCTCATAATTCTATTTTTAGTAAAAAGAAAATAAAAACTTAACAATGCCCTGATTTTAAATAAAATGATAGTTTTAAAACTAACCTTTAACCTTGTCTCAGCTACTCAAACTGTTCTTTCTCTTAGCCTTGTAATGATTTCCTTTATGTTTTTATTTACTTTCATACATTTAAAGTATTTCTCTTCAAGTGTGACGTAAAACGTAGACAATGGGGGGCTTATTGCTCTTTTTTTTTTTTTCTTTGCTCATAAATTGTATTATTTTCTTTCATGCTTATTATTATTTTTTAAAACCACACATACGTAGATACCTAATTATCTTGAAATTCTTTTGTTTCCTAGCCCCCTTTTCCCCACTGCAATGCCTAGCATGGTGCTTTGCATAGAATAGGTGCTCGCTGAATATTTATACAACTGAAATTATTGACATGAATGTCCACTCTCTTTACTATTTCTTGTCGGTTTGTGCTTGCCTTAACCGTGGACTCTCTTACTTTTAAACCTGCAACTAATTCCTCATTAAAAAGGGATGGAGTGACGGGCAGCCACGATATTTACTTCCTATAACTTTTGTACTAAGATTTCCCCCAATCCCTTCCAAGAACTTGTTTGATGATCTGTGGCCTGCTGTATTGCTTTTCCAGCAGATAACTGGGTAGTTAAAGTTCCCCAGCATCACCAGATCCTGCCCCAAGGCCACTTGGGTAAGTCTACAAAGAACAACAATCACATCGGTAATGATAATGCCTGATTTTAACGGCGCTTTTCCTCTTAAGAGCCCCAAGTGCTTCTTGCGTATATCATCCCCTTCTCCACTCAGGCCTCTCACGTCCTTGTAGGGCCAAGGTTAAGAAGTCAGAGCACCACACAGGGAAGTAACTGAGCCCATTGTTCAGTGGGAGGTTGAGTTTGCATCACATTAGGAAATGCTGGCTTCTAACTCCAGACCCACTGCTCTGCGCTTAGCCTGTGCCACGCCATCCACTTCCTGATTCAAAATTTCATTTGTAAACATACACTCAGGTTCTCATTAGTTTTGTCCTAGTTTTCACTTAATCCAGAGGGTTTTAAATTGTGGCTGCCTTTTCCCTGGCCTGGGAACCCTTGTAAACAGTCTGAATGGGGCCGTGAGGCACCAGGTTCGTATCTGCCTTTGCCTCGCCTGCTAGAATGGCTTTTCTTCCTATAGCTCCGCATTCTAAGTGTGCGGGTTTGCCAGGCGGGCTCGAGCAACAGAGCACTGCACAGCAGCTTTATAAACAAGCCAGGACTTACATTAAGAGTCTGCTGGGGTGATAGCCAGGAATGGGAGTGATGTCCTGCGAATCATTCTTCCGCTTAAGACAAGCAAAAGGATTTTCTCCCTTGGTGCTGAAGTTGCCCTTTAAATCCCTTTCTTTGAATTGATAACCATGGGGATGATGAGTCTTTAATCCATAGAGGAATATTGTTGTTATTGATGGTGATGAAAAATAATTACCTTATCTAATCCTCTCAATGTTGTGACCCTAAGAAATAGGCGCTACTAGTATCTCCATTTTGCACATGAGAAATTGGAGCTTGGGTAGGTTAAGTAAGAACTCCAAGATTATAGAGTTATGAAGTCTCCAGTCCACGCTCTTAACTGCTAGTCCTTAGATGGTGCAGGAGCCTCTTGGTCTCCATGAGTCATCTTGGCATGACTCTTGAGGAATGTTGCCCTCCTGAAAATTGCTATTCCCTGCCCTGTCCAGATCTTTTTTCCACATGAAACAAGCAAAGCCAGAATGGGTAGCAGGCATACTCATGAAAATCAGAGTTATATGCTGAGTCTTTGTGCTCATCTTTGTTTCTGGCTATTGGGGAAATTAAGGGGAGAAAAGATTGATTCAGATGCACTGTTATGTGTATGTGTGTGTGTATGTGTTTCCCCTCAATAATTGGATGTGCCTCTTTAATCTGAGCTTTTGATGTAATTTATTGCTTTAAAATTATTTGTATGGGTGATGCCCAGAAAATTGAAGCCGAATTAGTGATGATAATTTTGTATTCTTTAATACTTAAGAGACTTTTGATCTCAATGTAAATGGTTATATAATATAATATATGAATTATTAAGATAGATTATCTTAATTATCCTCTAACAGATTAGGATATCCATGACATTTATAAAAACAAAGGAAATAGTAAAATTAGTCAGGATCATGGTGACCAGTTTTTGATGTGTGAATCTATATGCATCATCTCATTTACTTTTTTTTTTAAGGGACAAGGACTCACTTTATTACCCATGGCACGATCATAGCTCATTATAACCTGGAACTCTTGGGCTTAAGTAATAAGTAGTCCTCCTGCTTTAACCTCCCAAATAGTTGGGATATAGGCACATGCCACCCTGCCCAGCTATATTTTTTTAAAAAATATTTTTGTAGAGGTGGGGTCTTGCTTTGTTGCCCGGGCTGGTTTTGAACTCCTAGTCTCAAGCAATCCTCTTGCCTTGGCCTCCCAAAGTGCTGGGATTACAGGCATGAGCTACCATGCCTGGCCTACTTTGTAATCTTTTAAAAATTCTGTAATTAAAGGTAGCCTTCCCTCTCTCTTACACAAGAAGAAACTGAGGAATATAGAGTTTAAATAAATTGAATAAGTGAGTTTAGATAGCTCAGTAAGTAGCCGAGGCTAGGTTGAGGCAGAGAAGGGAGTGGAATCCTTAGCCCAGACTTCAGAGGAATGTTTCCAGGTAGAGAGCAAAGGAAGCCCCAGGGCTGACTGTGGGCAGGTAGCAGAGTGGTGGATGACGCACTCTTGTTTATCCCTCTGTGTTAATGAAAGTATGAAAGCTCACTCCCCACCCACTCTGTGAAACTACAGCATCTGTGCTCCGTTATTCTCCACACTTAAGAACACGTTATCTTCTAAGTACTTCCTGTCATTTTTTTTTTTTCTACTCCCTAATATTGTCCTGAAGGACTTAAATGGCACATTAAGGACGTTCAGCTTTTATTTGACTGCTGTAGCACCGAATGGTGGGAGGATTGAATTGAAGTAGGGCTTTGGAGTTACTCATCTTGCTGAAAATCCAACTTGAAGCCCTGAACTCCAGCTCAGTAGGTTACCTGATAAATTGTTTTATGCCCTAAACATCATGTCAATGTGTTATATTTCTTAGGTTCTGATGTAGTCTCAGGTTTTAGAACAGGGGTCCTTAAACTGTGGCCCGCGGGCCACATGAGGTGGTGTGATTGTATTTGTTCTCGTTTTGTTTTTTTACTTCAAAATAAGATATGTGCAGTGTGCAGAGGAATTTGTTCACAGTTGTTTTGTTTTTTTTAACTATAGTCCGGCCCTCCAGCGGTCTGAGGGACAGTGAACTGGCCCCCTCTTTAAAAAGTTTGAGGACCCCTGTTTTAGAACCTCCTTGTCCCAGTCATCTGCATACAGCAGAGAACACCTTAGCTTATCAGGCCTAAGTCACAGGGAGCAGTGCCCGGAACAGGCGGCCAGTGTCGGCTGCCTTTTATTCTCCGAGGCTCACTGTAACCGAGGGTGATTCCATTTGCACTCCTCCTCCTGTTGATCTGTGGGGAGGAGTTGTTGATCCTCCTGTTGATCCTGTGGACCTCAAAGCCCCCAGCCTGTTACTCTCCCTCTTCGCAGAGAGCAGCATCTCCGTGGAGGTGGCCAGCAACGCCAGCGTCATTCTCGAGGGTGAGGATTTGCACTTCTCCTGCAGCGTCCGCACGGCCGGCAGGCCGCAGGGCCGCTTCTCTGTCATCTGGCAGCTCGTGGACAGGCAGAACCGCCACAGCAACATCATGTGGCTAGACCGGAATGGCACCGTGCAGCCGGGATTGTCCTACTGGGAGCGCAGCAGCTTTGGGGGCATCCAGATGGAGCAGGTGAAGCCCAACTCGTTCAGTCTGGGCATCTTCAACAGCAGGAAGGAGGACGAGGGCCAGTACGAATGCCACGTGACTGAGTGGGTGCGGGCAGTGGATGGCGAGTGGCAGGTTGTGGGGGAGCGCCGTGCCAGCACCTTCGTCTCCATCACAGCTCTCGGTGAGTGAGTGGGGGGATGATGGGGATGCTGCTCCAGGGTCAGGCTCCTTACCCAGACTTTGAGCAGTTGGAGTTCTGACAGGAAACAGCACTTTCCCAAGGGTTTAATTGAAGGAATTCTTTGTGGTGCTACAGCAGAGTTGAAGGAACCCCCTATGGATGGTGGGGTCCCTGGGGGCCAGCAGGAGCTGGGAGCTATTACAGCTTCTATGTCAGGGTGGTGGGAAGTAGAGTTATCAGAGTTCTAGCCAGGCAGGCGATCAAGGCCATCCCACAGGAGCAGTGGCCCCAATAGAGGAATGTAGTTGCTGTCAAACCTGGCCTGCGAGAGAGGGAGCAGGGTGTTTAGGCACCGCGGCTTGTCTCCCCTGTCCTGCTGCCCCGGGACCCTCCAGGTGGGGAGAACAAGTCAGAGAAGGGTAGACAGTCACCTGTCACCACTTATTTAGTATTTACTGTGTTCTTGGCTGAATCTAACCCCTTAAGTGTAATTGTCTCATTGAATCCTCACCTGGTCACAAAGTAGACACTTGCATTTTAAAAGGAGCTGAGACAATTAAATAATCTGCCCAAGGCTATAGCTTTTCAATGACCAACCCATAGTCTGAACCCAGGAAACCAGCAATCTATCTTACATTTTTTCCAAAGACTGTGTTTTTATCTAGTCCCCTGTGTGGCTCCAACCTAAGAAGGCTATTTCCTCGTTAGAATGAAATGAAAAGATACCTGTAGATTTGCTAAAACCAAAGAATATTAGATTTGCTCCTCATGGGGTAAAGAGGCTTCTCTCAACATTTATCTGCCTAATATAATTGGTATAGTAAATTTTGAAAGACCAGTGTATGAATTTTCTGGGAAAATAATTTATCAGGTCTTCCTGTTCATTAGGACACTGACTTCTTTGTCCTCGGCAACTTCATATCCCACTCCCTGGGACCACGTCACTGCCTTTGGACACACTCAGTAAAGATGGCAGCTCCAAGAGATTTCCCTCCCCCAGTAAAAGTCCTCCTCTTTCCCACCCATCTGAGATTTGAATTACTTTACTTTCTAAAAACTTAATCTGAAAGATTGACCTGCTTTCTGCAGTAATCTTACAGCTCAGATTGCTGTCTCTAGGAACTTCCTCCAGTGATTTGAGTTTCTTGATCAGCTCAATCCCCGTGCCTGTGGTCCATGCTGGTGTGGCCCGTGGGGGTGGAACTTGAAGGGGAAGTTGTGGGTATCTAGGACTGGTGGTTCTTTCCCATCCTAGGAGGTTGGGAAAGTCCAGGGAGTGATTAGAGTTAGTCAGGGCTGTCCCTCCAGAAGGACTTTGCAGTAGCAGGTTATCCCCTGAGTTTTTTCATACTCACCATTTGTCTGGTGGTTCCCACAGCCAGAGCGACTGACTACCTCTGCCCTGGGATCCTGGGGCTGGCTCTGTTCACCTGCTGACCCCTGGGGTGCCTCTGGTAAGAGCCAGAATCAGAGGAGGAAGAATAGGAGGGCACCCTGGATTAACTAAGGTTGGCCGAAGTTAATAATGACTGTGCGCATTTTCATATTGGTCTAATTAGGCACGGCCTCCAAATACACACGGGCCATTATAACTGTTCAGTTAGGGCAACTCGGGTGCTCTGTGATATGTGACTGAGGCACATGCCTGTGCCAGGCCTAGACGGACCCATTTGCTTGGAGAAGCGCTCTCTTCAGGTGTGAGGCTAGGAGTGCCTGCTGTGGATCCTGTCCCCGAAGGATCCTGTACCACTCTCATGGCAATACCTGCCACACACAGGTGCATAGATGGTTGTGACAGCCACTTAATGTTTAAGAATAAGCCTCTGTGTCTTAAACCTTTTTTTAAGACTGTAGAGGTGGCATATGAAATTCAAATTGAAGATACAGAGTTTTTAGCAAATTGTACTTCCCTACTGTCTTAACCTCTCAGAGAAAAGATCTTAAACGATCTATTCTGTGACTGGTCTTTCACCACAGAATTTAAAGTACTTTCCTTTATTTGTTTCTTTAACAAAGTACATATTTAACAAAGTATGATACATACCGTGTACCAGGTATTTTTCTAAGAATTTTATAAATATTAACTCATTTAATCGTCACATGGACCCATTTTATAGATGGAGAACAGAGACAGAAAGAAATTAAGTAACTTGCTTAACGTCACACAGCTAGGAAGCATCACCATCAGGCAGCGGGCTGCAGAGTCCATACCTGCCCATGGTAAAGCAAGCTTAAAGTCCCCTGGACTCTAGTTACATGCAGGTGTAGATCCTGACTCTGCCTTTACCTGCCAGCAGCTGGATAGTGGGCGGTTTATTTAACCTGTCTGTGCTTTGTTCTTGCATCTGGAAAAAGAGATGATAAGGCTACCTGTTCTGCGAGATGATTTGGTTGGATTCCTTGAAGTGTGTTGGAAGCAAAGCAGTTGACCCTGGGCATAGCATAAACAGTGCTCAGGAAATACTGGCTGCTGCTAGTTTTCTGATCATAGTGCATTAATATTAAACAGCATTTCCAGACTGCAGGGGTCTGAGGCAGTGATGCTGAGGAGTCAGTACTGGGGTTAGGAATGCTGCCTGTTCAGTAGGGAATATTGAGAGCCCGTTGAGACTGGTTGAGGGACCAGGAAATGGAGGTCAGGCTGGGAGGTTGTAGCCATCTTGCTTGTGCATTATGAAGGAAATTGGCTTTGTGGCCTTTCTCTCCTATTTTTTCATGAAAACCCAAGGTTTCAAGGAGTGGCCCTGCCTGCATGTGTACTCAGTTTCTGAGAGGACTGTGGTGACTGTGGGGACCCTAGGGAGGACTGAACACAGGTGCATGCAGGTTGGGAAGGGTTTGGGCTAGTGCTGCTCAGGAGCATGGGGGCAGCCTCTCTCCATGGAGTTTTGTGAGCTTCATACCAAAGGCCATGCTGACCTGGCTGTGGGGAGAGGGCCCTGAGACCCTCTGCACTGCGCGGCTTCCCTTGCCGCTGCCTCATGAGGCAAGGGGCCACTCTGATTGAATCTCTCTGCTCTCTCTCCAGAGACCGGCTTTGCAGTCACAGCCATCTCCCGGACGCCAGGGGTGACCTACAGCGACTCCTTTGACCTGCAGTGCATCATCAAGCCGCACTACCCTGCCCGGGTCCCGGTGTCAGTGACATGGCGGTTCCAGCCGGTGGGCACCGTCGAGTTCCATGACCTGGTGACCTTCACCCGGGATGGAGGGGTTCAGTGGGGGGACAGGTCCTCCAGCTTCCGAACCCGCACTGCCATCGAGAAGGCTGAGTCCAGCAACAACGTCCGCCTGAGCATCAGCCGAGCCAGTGACACAGAGGCGGGCAAGTACCAGTGTGTGGCTGAGCTGTGGCGGAAGAACTACAACCACACCTGGACACGGTTGGCAGAAAGGACCTCCAACCTGCTGGAAATCAGGGTGCTGCAGCCAGGTGGGTGCTGTGGCCAGGTGGGTACTGAGGGTGGGTGGGTGCTGCAGTCAGTGGGCGCTCTGGCTGGTTGGTGCTGCAGCCAGGTAGGTGCTGCGGCTGGGTGGGTGCTGTGGCCAGTGGGTGCTGAGGCAGGTGGGTGCTGTGGCCAGTGAGTGCTGTGTCCCAGAGTCATGGTCTTCAGGGGCCTCTGTGGGTGTGTGCTCATGTTGCATGACAAGATGGGTGAGGAGGGATGGAAACGTGTGCATTGAGCCCTTGGCATGGCTTCTTTGCTTCCCAGCTCTTTATCTTGAGGAATTTCTAATCAATAGGAAGTTGCAAGAGTTGTGCAGTGAACTATGTTCCCTTTCCTTCATGGCCAGTTGTGATGTCTTACCACATCTGTTTTCTCCCTTTCTTTTCTCATTGTTTTTGAACCATTTGAAGGTAAATTGCAGACAACAGGACACTTCCCTCTAGATACTTCCACATGTAACTCCTAGGAACAGGACATTGTCCTGCCCACCCACCGCCCCATCATCCTCTTGTTGGACTTGAACATTAGTGTCGTCCTGTTGCCTGCACTTCCCCAATTGTCCCAGTCCAGTCTTTTGAGTTTGTTTTTTTATTTTCAAACTAGTATCCAGTCTGGGTCATACAGCATGTTTAGTTAGTCTTTAGACTCCATTAATCTAGAACAATTCCTTTGTCTATGCACACAGTCTCACACTGTCATCCTCGGTAGAGTGCTGTGGTGTCATAGCTCACAGCGACCTCAAACTCTTGGGCTCAAATGAGCCTCTTGCCTCAGCCTCCCGAGTAACTGGGACTATAGGCACGTACCACAACACCCAGCTAGTTTTTGTATTTTTAGTAGAGATGGGGTCTCGCTCTTGCTCAGGCTGTTCTCCAACTTCTGAGTTTAGGTGATCCACCCAGCTTGGCCTCCCAGAGTGCTGGGATTATAGGTATGAGCCACCACGCCCAGCCTGCCTGGCTGTCTTTCTCCCACAGGGTTTCCTGCACCCAGCCTCTCCAGGTGTGCTGAATTTGAGCTCCTTTTTCCTATGTTGAGTCCTAGGCTGAGTCTCTCTCAGTGGATGATAGGGGCACACTAGCTCGGGAGCGTTAATTGATGGGACATTCTGCAAGCATTTTCACCTCAGAACACATCAGGTGCTGCTCAGAACACATGGGAGCAGTTGAGTACGTACAGCTCTTAGAGTTTTGCTCTGTCTGCCCTTTCTCCTGCCAGGCCAGAAAGTGGTGAAGGGTGGGGCCCTGGCTCTCAGCTTCTCATCCCTCCTGTCATGCAGCCAGTCCCCAGGCTAGACCAGGCACCCACGCAGGAAATGGTCAGGGTTCAACTTTGCAAAGATGGCTTGAAGGCTGTGCTAAAAGGATTTTTCTGCCCACTAATAGCCAGCCAGGTTAGTGCCAACCCCGGTCTGCTAGAGCACTTTAGGTGGCCAGAGTGTTGTTTTCCGGGAAGTAAGGTTAAATAATGTAACCTCTGAGTTTATCCTTCGCCTCTTCTAACCCCGTAACAGAGTCCTATTGTGTACCAGATTTGAAGCAAGTGAGTTGTATCCATGATGAGACTGTTTCTTGGCCACTTAGAGCCTAAACTTGGACTGACAAGATGCCTGGGGAAGAGGCTGTTTTGCTTAAGTGGATTTTCAGGTTAATGGAGGGTTAAGCAGAAACCCTATTTTAGGTGAACCCTTGTTGTGTAAAATGCTGATCTGCCCACTGACCTGCCTTCCTGAGTGGGACGTTAAGATCATAATCGCACCTTTGTCATTGCACCCCCCGGCTCTCAAGGTCGTTGTTCTGAGCAGCGGTCCCTGTCACGTGGTTCTGCAGCTATGGAAGACCTTGCCCGACATTGCCTTTTTGATAAATCCCTGTTATTTTCTTGTTTCTATTCCTATTTGGAATCTAAGACTTGAGTGTCTAAGGGAAGAATAAAGAATTGGTTCATTGGAGGTTCTAATCATTTACTGTTACTAAAGGCAGAAAGGGACCAAACCATACGAACTACCAGACCTGTGCTTGGTGCTTTATTTGTTTTCTTTTTAAATTTATCTAACAATCTAATAATGTAGATATTTATATCCACATTTTGCTAATGAGGAAACCAAGGCTTAGAATGGTGGGAGCCTTGATGGAGGCAAACCAGCTAGTTCAATGGCAAAACCAAGATTTGGACTGAGACTGGAGCCGGGTCTCTGGGACTTCCAGGCATCTGCCCTTCCCGTTATACGTAAGATGCCTCCACGGTAGAAGCAGCAGCTGCAGAGTTAGGAGGACCAAAGATCTGCTCGGAGCATGGTCTCCATCTCTTGTGGGTCTTGTGCTGATTCCGTTGTGTTTTCACTGTAAAGTGAGAAGACTTAGGAGTGTCTTAGGAGACTTAGGAGTGTCCTTGTACTCGGCCCTTAGGAGGTCTGTGCTCCGAGGTGTGTGGTAATGTGCTTTCCTGGCCCTCTGGGGGCTGGGAGAGCAAGGTAGATGCTGTGGGCTGCACACGGCTCCCCGAGGGTGGGCAAGGCACCAGGGAGAGTACAACCCCTTAAGTGTTGCTGTCTTTCCTTTATTAAACATTTATGCATTTAGCACTTAAGAGCTTCTTACCCAATTTTACTCTATTCCCCGATATGTTGGTTGGTGCAGGTGCTTTTATTTGGGGGAAATAGAAGTAGAAAAATACATGAGGGCTGACTATAAGCTGGAAAGCAGAAGCTTGGGTGGACACTGGGTGCATATCTCACTTAATCTTCACTGTGAGGAGGAAAGTGCTGCTTTCCCGTTTTATAAATGAAGTTGCAGAGGGTCAGAAGGGTTTCAGCTTGCCCGAGTCAGATACTTCGTGAGTGGGGAAGCTGGGATTTGAATCCAGGTATGCCTTAGTAGAAAGCAATCGGAGTGGGGAGACTTTGGCCTTTTTAAAAAAGCTATATAATATGAAGTAATTATTTCTCCATTTAGTTAATGGTTATCATTTATAGAAGAGGTTTTCTCCTGGTACATCGTTGGGACTGGTAGTAAGCACAGTGGTAACAACGATAGCAGCTAATATTCACTGCACATTTCTTGTGTGCCCATCCTCGTCCTGAGGTTCTTCGTCCTAAGTTCTTCCTTACTTAATTCATGCAATGCTGTGAGACAGACTGTTTCACCCATTTTACAGAGGTGGATGCTGACTCAGAGGTTACATAAATTGCCCAGCAACCCTTGATAACTGGTAGAGCCAGGATTCAAATCAGAACAGGCAACCTGGCCCCAGAGTCCAAGCTCTTAATTTTATTATATTACAATACTTTCTGGACAATTGTTTTTCTTTTTAGTAATCCTCATTGGTGCCATCCACGTACTTTTATTTAATGGCGTTTTTCTCTGGTTTGGCATCCCTGATTTCCTGACCCCTTTAGCAAATGCTTAAATCTGGAAGTCACAAGGCATTTGTAGAGCTTCCTTAAGATACAGTTTGTTCATGGTGGAGAAGTTTAGTCTGTGCCTCTGATGACGCCTCTGTTTCTTCTGACTTCTGCCACCAGGTGGCTCTGAGACTTTAGGATGCCAGAGCTCAAAGCCAGAGTGGCCTCCCGTCTGCTGCGGTGCAGCCTTAGCTCTGCTCTGGTGTTGTCCATAGAAATGGCCTCTGCCCCACTCCCACCCTTTTAAAAGAATATTTTTTCCAATATTCATATTCTGTCAAAATCAAATAGTGACCTGGGACTCAGGCTGGCCTGTTTATGCTCAGCCTTGCACTGCTGTCCTGTTGTGTCTCCCAGCAAGGCTATATGTGGGCTGCGCCCAGCCTGCTCCTTGCCCGAGCCCAGCTGACCTTGGCTACATTACAGCTATTTGATTCATGAAACTCTCTGGTTGGAGGACACACTGCACTTGTTTCGGATCTACCATCGACCCTTCCGCACACACGCTCCTTGTCATGTGTGCCATCCCCAAGGAAATCTTCAGGGAATGCCTGCACTCCCCTTTCACCGTGGATCCAGCTTAGTCTGAGCTCCATTGATTGATCGTACAGTGACCCCTAAGGGGCATTCAGGCATTAGACTTTTAGCCAGTTCAACACATTTGAATCTTAGTTCCTAATCAGTTCTTTTTTCTTTTAATTGTGAGGCATTGCTCTGCTTCCTTCTGATTTTCTTTAGCACAAATCCACCCTCCAATTACAGTCCCTAAATACAGAAGCAAGAAGGGAAATGTCAGCACTCATGTTCCAAATGTTTATGACCATATCTTGGTCTGGCTATTAAATATTGTACATTAAAATCGACAAAGCAATAAACAAGCTTCCAGGAGGACAGCTTCCAGTGTAGAAAGCCGACTTGTCAGAGGGTGTATTCTACTGGGATTTTACTGATGGCCAGTCAGGTTGAATATTTAATACCCTCTGGATGTTGCCAAATCTGTTTTCTTCTATTTCTTAGTGCTGACCTGGCAGATTGGGATAGCTGAGGGCTTTCCTTCGACTTCCATGAATCCAGGCATGTGAACATTGGCCCTCCTTATAAGGGTCCAGTGGTGACTGGCTGTCCCACCCCCTAGAGACTTGTCCCCTCCTTTTTTTAGGGGGCCAAGAATTCTCTATCTTTCATGCCATGTGGCTTCTGTCTGTTGTCTGGGCAGAGATAGGTTGAGCATGAGTGCAGGAGCCCCAGGAGGTGTGCCAGGCCCTCCCCGTGCCGTGGGCCTCCACATTGTGGTGATAGCAGGTGCTCATATTATTGGAATCCATGAGCAAGGGTCACTCCTCTGTCTGCAGACAGGTAAGGCAGGGTCTGGTACATCTGGGTTGCTCTAATTACCTATTTTCTCCTCCATATTTTTGCATCTTTTCCCCTGCCCCTCCCTCCCTGTCCCTCTGCACACCTGTTTGAGCTCCTGCTAACTACCAGTGGCCATTCAGGTGCTGAGGCAGCGGAGATGGAATTGTCATATTCCTTCCTTGCGGGCCATGTGGGAGGAAATAGGCCTGGGGACAGGGGGACACAGGAATACAGGAAAGCCTTACTGGTGGGGAGGCAGAGCTAGCACCAGCTTGAGCAGGAGGTATGAGAAGGGAACCCATGTGGGGAGGGAAGACGGAGGGGGCCACTTCAGAGTTGAGGGAGGAAGCAGAATTTTTATCTTGAAATAACTGAAGCATAGGCTCTGGGAGTGGTTCACCCCCAGGTAAGGTCGGCAAGGACCAAGGAGCCCCTTTTGTACAGGGGAGTATGGAGAGTAGCTGTAAGCAGTAGCTAAAATCAAGAACAGACTCAACAGCCTGGCTTTGAACTCCTAGTCTACCACTTAACTGGCTGTGTGACCTTGAGCAAGTATCTTTATAAAACTGGGAATAATATTTATTTCACAGGACTGATGAGGACCAAATGCTTAATATTTCTAAAGTTCTTAGAATCATGCTGAGCACATAAAAGGACTATAGGAAAATTTGTTAAAGAAATTAGAATAAACTAAGGAATTAGGGCTTCAGCTCATACTCTCAGATTGTGTACTACTTTTTAAAAGCAATTTATCATGTTCCTTTACTACCCTGAAATAAAATTCATAGACAATATAACATTCCTAATCATATAATCTTCAGAACTTGCTCTGCAGCCCTAATTGTGAGATAAAGAAGGAGATTTTTTTAAACTGTAGTTGCTTATAGTAAACAAAGGCACAGTCATGGTCAGTGATAGGGTCGTGGTCAGTGATGGGGCTGGCAGAGTAAATCCTGCCCTGAACTCGTGCTGGTAACCCCCTTGGCAGAGACTAGACACCCCAAGCAGCAGCATTGCTGCCCTGGATGGGGTTTTCAAAGTCCTAAGCAACTCTTGCTACAATTCTGAGCAAAACAAAGGAAAATCCTCTCCTGATGGACCCAGCATATATTAAGACCATGAAAACTCAAAGTATTGTTTATAGCAGTGATTTTCAACCAGCGTGCCACAAGAGAATCATAGGTATGCCACAAAAATTTTTAAAGATCATTAATTATTTTCAGAAGAAGTTAAAAGAACAGTAAGTATATTCTTTTTTTTTTTTTTTAACATTTTTTTTTTTTTTTGGATCAACATAATTTAAGGGTGCCCTGGAAGTTTAACTATAAGGTCAAATGTGCTGTGAGATTTTTAAAAAGGTTGAAAAACACTGGTTTTATAGTAAAACAAAAGTAGATTCTAGCTTCCCTTTCTAACTTGATCCAGTCACACCTGACCACTCACCGTCCCCTGGATTCAGTGCACAGAGAGTTTGTCATCTTTGCTCACCTGTCCCCCCTTTCTGGAATGACCTTTCACCCTCCTATTTAAAATCAGAGACATAATCTTCACCTATGTGAATGTCATTCAAGAGTCACACAGGACACGAGGCAGAGTTGTGTTGTATTCAGTTGTCCCAGATACAGTTTTACACCTTTCATTGGCTTTAGTCGTTAACTATCTTCCCCTTCCCAGACTAACGTGACAACCACAGACGTGTGTACAGTTGGCTGCCCTGGTGAGTACTGCTGTCTTCAGGTCCTGGGGTGTGGAGCAGGAGCAGCCTCTAAGCTAGGGAGTAACATGCCCTCGACTGCCAGTTAGGAAGACCTCCGTGGAAATAGCTAAAATTTACTGGTATTAATATTTACCAGTTTCTGTGCTAAACTCTTCGTATGGACTATTGATTTTAGTCTGTAGAACAAATGGGGTAGATACTATCATTGGGCTCATTTTGCACACGAAACACCTGTGGTCCGCACAGGGGCTGGGCTCTTCTAACTGTGGAGGAAGTGATTCACACAGACCACGTACCCCCTGGGTAGCACCCTGGTGGGGCCTGACATCTCCCAGGGCAGTGCCATGGCAGGGTGCATGAGTGCTTCCCAATTAGAGGTGGACTCTTCAGTCTTCCCTGAGCTCTAGGAAATGTCCTCCCTGCCCTTGAGAAGTAGGAGGAAAACCAGAGTGCAGAACAGAGCTGACCCTGGCCCCCCTGTCATCCATCATATTTTAAAAATACCTCTCTTTCGGTCTTCTCAGCATTTCACAATATTTTGACATGGGAAGGGAAAAAAAAAACATAGAAGTGCTTACAAACATTTCTCTTCCTTGGATTCTTATTCTCAGACCATGTGACAGAATTGAAGTTTAGTCATAGGATTCCAGTTTAACATATGCAGTTACTATGGCAATTCAGGTTTCCTTGGTAACAGTTGCAAAAATAATCCGGCCCCAATTAATAATACATTTTAAAGCTCTTTCTACTCAACACTGAACAACCCAGTTTTTTTGGCCAAGAATCAGATAATTCAGGTGGTGTAATTTGTACTGATAGAGATATCATTTGCATGTGGTGAATTGGGTTGGAGAGGAATGAAAAGGGAGCTGGTGGTTTGGGGTATTACAGGAACCCAATCCGACCGCGAGCTAAGGCACATGTAGCTTCCAGAGTGTGGGGGGCTTAATGGGAAACTCTGCCCTGGATTCCCAGTGTGCCCTGGAGGACTTTGAAGAAGGGAGAAGGCAGAAGACTAACCTTGTTAACAAAAAAGATGAACCCAGAAGGGTGGGGCTGCAGGAAACAGATCCTCTCTAAGAGATGCCTGCTGTGTTCTTGATGGTATCGGAGGGTCTGTATGTGACTTCAACAGTCCTCCCTGAAGACTGTCTGATTTACTGCTGGGAGGTGTGTCCTCAGAGTGGCTTTTGCAGTGATAACATTGGGTATTGGATACTGCCACACCTTTGTTTGCTAAATCCTCCCATTCATTCAGAACATTTGTCTGTATGTTTCCAGGGGAACCAGGTGGCAGTCTGTGGTTTCCAAAAGTTCTGAATCCTTGACACATGGACTCAACCCTTGATGTTGCTTTTGCAAACCAAGCTTAAGCAGCTGCAGACCAGGCTCACACCAGGGGGCTGGGACCTGTATCTGATGCACTTCTAGTCCTGAGCTGGACTCTGGCCTTAAGAAACAAGAGCCTGACCAGCAGCATGTTGGACATAGGCCCTGAGGCAAGCCTATTGGAAGAGAGTCTTCTGGGTGGAGCCTATACCTTGGCCCAGGTTTCTTTCTTAGCTGGGTAGCAGTTTGCTCCTTGTGGCCGAAAAGCTAAGCAGGAAGAGAGTAGTAGAGGTGGAACAACACTTGGCTGTCCATTCCCTGAAGAGGTACTTAGAATTAATTCATTCATTCCTCCCTCCCTCCCTCCCTCCCTCCCTCCTTCCTTCCTTTTTTTTCACATAACAATGTTTATTTAATCTCTGTGAATCCCTAGAGAGCTGGTGCTGGCTCTCTCTTGTTCCCCCAACTCATGTTGCCAATGCCTAATACAAGGAGGCTCAGTGGCTGCACCACTTTAAGTCCAAGCTAATTCAAGTCATACTCTGTGAACAATTGTGTTCTGCTGGGTTTCCTGTGCCTAAGGACTGGCTGCACGCTGGCCTCCTGGCCTGTGCTGATTAGTCAGCTAGCCTCCCTGCCCTCCGACTACTGACCTCCAAGACTTACCTAAGAGGCTCTCTCCACTTAGAGATTTCTAAAACCTCACTGGGTTCATATTCGCTTCTGCCATGATGGAGCAATTGGTGCCAGACTTGCTTTCCTGCTGCAGACTACTAAAAATTGGGGATGAACTAATGAGGATTTGCAGATAACAGACTAAACAGAATTAATAAGGATTTGCAGATAACAGACTAACGCACTCACCCACACACAAAACAACACAAACCCACCCAGCGCAGCACTGTGATCTCTGAGAGGAGAGAGGCGAGTTCAGTGAGCCCTGTGTAGCTTTGGCTTCCTCCTTGAAGCCACAGTCCTGGTTGGTGTATAGGGAGATAGAACTCAAGCAAAGAATGCCAGTTTGGCTGAGCAGAAGGGTTGGACATCAGAGTTCAGGAAGGGTGAGGTGGCTGAAATTTTAGGGCAGAGTACTGGTGAAAAAGGAGCTATGAAAAAAGAGAGCTCCAGAACCTAGAAGGCTTCATTTCACCCATTGCTAAATCCTCTAAGCTGAGCACTGGGAGGCCAGGCAAAGAGTTACCAGGGGAATGTCAGCCAAACAATTCCAAGAGCTCACACAGGAATGGGGACAGTCAAGTCTGAGCAGGGAGTGGAGAGACCTAACTGAACAACTGAGGCATTCTGAAGAAGAACCCACGCAAGAGGCATGACTCAGTAGGGCCAGCCCCACTCCAGAGTCTGGACTGGCCTTGCACAGGTGTAACTGCCAATCAGAATGAAAGACAACGCTCTTGTAGGGTTGTTCACCCTCCAGCCCGTGGGCTGCCTGCACATTATTTGAGGCCTGTTTTGTTTATCTGTGGTGTTGATGATTGCAAAAAGTATACATGGACCATTTTTAATTTTTTGGCCATCAGCTTTCATTAGTGTTTTTGTATTTAATGTGTGGTCCAAGATAACCCTTATTCTTCCAATGTTTAGAAGAAAAGAAAAAAGGTTGGACACCCCTGCAAAGAAGACAGAAAATTCAGATATTCAACAACTTAAAACTCACAATGTCCTGTAAAAGTAGTAGGAAAATAAGAATAATAAGCAGGAGAAAAGCCAGCCAATTGAAACAGATTCAGAAATGATAAGGATGATGGTATTAGCAGACTATGAGATAGTTATAATGTGTTATAATGTGTTATAATCACATTCAAGAATTTAAAGAAAAACATACATATGACGAGAAATAAATGGAAGGAAAAGGATGAAATGGAACATTTATTTACAGCTGAAAATTTAGTTCTTACATCTAGAACATGTAAGGAAAATCTATAACCCAACAATAAGAAGACACACTTAAAAGTGTGCCAAAGTAGCCAATAAGTGTGGGAAAAGATGTGCAGCATCACAGATTTTCAGGGAAATTCAGGTTGAAATCATCATTAAACTTACCAGCACACGTGCTTCACGACGACCAGGCGTGTGGACAGGTGGAAACCTCTGCTGGTGATGATGGAGAGTGGGAGGGCTGCTCTGGAGAACTCTTCTTTTAAAGGAAATGTAGGGCTCCGAAACAACGAAATAATCCCTTTCTTTGGTACTCACCGAAGAGAAATGGAAAAGTATGTCTATACAAGATGTATGCATTGATGTTTGTTACAGCTTTATTCAGAATAGTTCCAGAGTGCTAATAACCCCTATGTACAACTATATATAAATCAATAATTGTGGTCTTGTGGAATACTACTAGTAATAGTAAGGGACAAACTATATTTGTTTATTTTTTGTTTGTTTTTTGAGACAGAGTCTCACTATGTCACCCTTGGTGACAGCTCACAGAAAACTCAAACTGTTGGGCTTAGGCGATTCTCCTGCCTCAGCCTCCCAAGTAGCTGGGACTACAGGCACCTGCCACAACGCGTGGCTATTTTTTGTTGCAGTTGTCATTGTTGTTAGCTGACCCGGGCCAGTTTCAAACCTGCAAGCTTTGGTGCATGTGGCTGGCACCATAACCACTGTGCTATGGGCGCCAAGCCAGACAAACAACTTAAAAACATTTTTTTTTTAATTTAGAAATTGCCCAGGCTGGAGTGTAGTGGCCTCATCATGGGTCACTATAACTTCAAATTCCCATTTTTAAGCGACCTTCCTGGTTTAGCCTCCTAAGTATCTGGGACAGTAGGCTTGTGCCTCCCTACACAGCTAATTAAAAAATTTTTTTTGTAGAGATGGGCTCTTGCTGTGTTGCCTATGCTGGTTTCTTAACTCCTGGTCTCAAGTGATCTTCCTGCCTCAGCTTTCCAAAGTGCTGGGATTACAGATGTGTGCCACTGTGCCTGGCCGAGGAACAAACTATTAATACACTCATGAATATAAAGGAATTTAAAAAAACGTGCTGTCTGAAAGATGGTGGACACAGAAAGTGCGTGCTGTATCATTCTATTTACATTAATTCTAGACTAGGCAAAGCTATGTAATGCTAGAACGCAGATCTTTGTTGTCCTGGGAAGTGGGAGGGCTTTGGATTGGTTGTAAAGGAGCAGGAAGGCAGGAAGGCAGGAAGGCACTTTTTTTTGTTTGTTTGTTTTAATTGTTTGGGATTTGTTGAGAGTACAGAGGATTAGATTACATTTATTAGGTAAAGTCCCTCTTATAATTGTGACCTGCCCCCAAGAGGTATGCCATACACTGTGACCCCCCCACCTCCTCCCGCCTCCTCTCTCCCCGATCCCTCATTCCCTGACCCCCCCCTCTACCCCCTTGTATCTGGTCATCTACTGCCTTCATATCAGAATTGAGAACATTGGATTCTTGCTTCTCCATTCTTGTGATGCTTTACTAAGAATGCCTTCCACCTCAATCCAGGTTAATACAAAAGATGTATTTAATAGCTGCACAGTATTCTGCAGTATACATCCACCACAGCTTGTTAATCCATTCCTGGGTTGGTGGGTATTTAGGCTGTGTCCACATTTTGGTGTTTATAAACTGTGCTGCAATAAACACTTTGGTGCAAATGTCCTCATGATAAAAGAACTTTTTCCTTCTGGGTAGATGCTTCAAAATGAGATTGCAGGATCAAACGGGAGGTCTACTTTGAGTTCTTTGAGGATTCTCCATACTTCCTTCCAAAAAGGTTGTATTAGTTTGCAGTCCCGCCAGCAGTGTAAAAGTGTTCCCCTCTCTCCACATCATGCCAGCATCTGCAGCTTTGGGACTTTGAAATGTGGGCCATTTTCACTGGGGTTAGATGATATCTCAGGTTGGTTTTGATTTACATTTCTCTCATGATTAGGGATGATGAGCATTTTTTCATATGCTTGTCAGCCATTCATCTGTCTTCTTTAGAGAAGTTACTATTCATGTCTCTTGCCCAGTGATATATGGGATTGTTGGCTCTTTTTTTGTTGATTAATTTGAGTTCTGTGTAGATCCTAGTTATCAAGGTTTTTGTCCAATTCATAAAATGCAAATATCTTTTCCTATTCTGAACACTGTTTGCTTTGGTTGTTGTGTCGTTAGCTGTACAGAAGCTTTTCAGTTTAATTAAGTCCCCTTTGTTTATTTTTGTTGTTGTTACAGTTGCCACAGAAGTCTTCCAGGCCAATAAAGTCTTTCCCCAGGCCAATATCTTCAAGTGTTTTCCCGATACTTTCTTTGAGGATTTTTATTATTTCATGCCTTAGATTTAAGCCTTTTGTCCATCTTGAATCAATTTTTGTAAGTGGTGAGAGGTGTGGTTCCAGTTTCAGTCTTTTACATGTAGTTATCCTAGCACCATTTATTGAATGGGAATTATTTTCCCCATCGCATGTTCTTGTTTGGTTTATCAAAGATTGGGGGCTGTAAAATGTTAGTTTCATTTACTGGTTTTCTATTTGGTTCCAAATGTCTATGTCTTTATTTTTGTGCCAAGACCATGCTGTTTTGATCACTATGGCCTTGTAGTATAGCCTGAAGTCTGATAGGGTGATGCCCCTATCTTTGTTTTTATTATTAAGAATTGCCTTAGCTATACAAGGTTTTTTTCTGGTTCCATATAAAACAAGGTAATATTTTTTCCAGTTCTTCAAAGTGTGATGTTAGGTTTTTAATGGGGATTGCATTGAATCTGTAGATTGCTTTGGGTAAAATAGACATTTTAACAATGGTGATACTTCCCAGCCATGAGCATGGTATATTCTTTCATTTGTTAATATCTTCTGCTATTTCTTTTCTTAGAGTTTCATAGTTTTCTTTATAAAAGTCCTTCACTTCTTTTGTTATGGATATTCCTAGGTATTTCATTTTTTTTGAAGCTACTGTGAAGGGAATTATGTCCTAGCTTCTCAACTTGGCTGTTATTGGCATATACAAAGGCTACTGATTTGTAGACATTGATTTTATATCTTGAGACATTACTGCATTTTTTGATCACTTCCAAGAGTCTGTGGTTGAGTCTTTGGGGTTCCCTAAGTATAAAATTATGTCATCAGCAAAGAGTGAGAGCTTGGCCTCCTCTGCTCCCATTTGGATGCCATTTATTTCCTTTTCTTGCCTGATTATATTGGCAAGAACTTCCAGTACTATGTTGAATAGTAGTGGTGATAGAGGACAGCCTTGTCTGGTTCCAGTTCTAAGTGGAAAAACTTGCAGTTTTACTCCATTCAGTGTAATATTAGCTGTGGGTTTGTTGTAGATGGCTTTGATCAAGAAATATGCCACCTTTGCCTGTATTCTTAAGTGTTCTAATTAGAAAAAGATGCTGAATTTTATCGAATGCTTTTTCTGCATCTATTGAGAGGATCACATGTTCTTTGTGTTTCCTTCTGTTGATATAGTGAATTACATTTATGGACTTGCATATGTTAAACCAGCCTTGCATCCCTGGGATGAAACCTACTTGATCATGATGTATGACTTCTTAAATGTGAAGCTGTAATCTATTGACTAGGATTTTATTGGCAATTTTTCTATATTCATTAGTGACATTTGTCTGAAGTTCTCCTTTTTAGTTGGGTCTTTTCCTGGTTGTTGACAGGGTGATGTTTGCTTCATAGAACTTGTTGGGGAAGTTTCAGGAAGGAACTTTTAGGGAGTAGTGCAGAGGCTTTACCTTTTTTCTGTGTCAATTATATAAGTATACATTTGTCAAAACACATTGAACTTGACAGTTAAATCTGTATATACTCGAGTATAAACCGAGTTTTTTCGGCACAAAATTTGTGCTGAGTTCGGGTTTTTGGGCACAAATTTTGTGCCGAAAAAACTCGGCTTATACTTGAGTATATAGGTAAGTTGTTTTATTGTATGAAAATTATACCATACCATGGGTTTAAATAACAGCAGCAACAACAAAGATCCTGCCTCCCCAGAGGTTTGCACTGTGCGGTGGAGTTAGAGAATGGCTGCCTCACAGCCTTCAGAGTCTAGCTGTGCCCCTCTTCTTTTTTGACACAGAGTCTCACTATGTCGTCCTGGGTAGAGTGCCATGATGTCACAGCTCACAGCAACCTCAAACTCTTGGGCTTGAGTGGTTCTCTTGACTCAGCCTCCCAAGTAGCTGGGACTATAGGTGCCTGCCACAATGCCCCGCTATTTTTTGATCGTAGTTGTCATGGTTGTTTGGCAGGCTGGGCTGAGTTCAAACCCGCCAGCTCTGGCGTATGTGGCTGCTGCCCTAGCTGCTGAGCTACAGGTGCCGAGCCTCTGCCCCTCTCTTAATTCCTGACTCTTTCTCCACTCATAGCTCTTTATGCTGTGGCCAGACAGAGCCCACCCAGGATTGCAGCTGGGGCGCTTTTCTTTTCCCAACCTGTCGCACTCACCTGCAGTGTGTCTGCCACATCCTCCTCCCCTCAGCCTTTGTGGTGGCCTTGGCAGTGCTGGCTGATCTTTCCCCTCCTCCTGCCTGAGTCCTGCAGGTTTCCACTGGGACGTCTCCTGCCTGGCTTGTCTTTGTCTCAGGTTTCTTCTCTTCCTCCATTGTGAGAGCCTCTCTCCCAGGCCCTGGGTTTTCACCTCTCTGTTCCTGGTGCACAGCCAGCCAAGGAGAGGCTGAATAAATGAATAATGAGTGAACTAGTGAATAGTTGAGGAAAGTGATATAGAGGAAACTGGATGAATGGGGCTCGAAGAGGTGGGGGCTACGTTCTGATATAGAGAAAGAGTAAAATTAGTGAAGGAGATTTCAAGGAGATCTTGTCAATGGGTTTATCTTCTCATTCACAGGCTGCTAAGTTGACTCTGAGCCCTGTGGACATCCATAGGGAGGGCTTTTTGGAACTAGCTGTCAGCATGACACCACCATATCTATGACTGCCCTTCCTCCATACCATATATATTAAAGATTCTGAAAAGGCACTGGGGGAAAGGAAATTGATTTTCCATTGTTGCTGACTGATTTCTACCTCAGCTCATTTAACGGCTGACCCAGGAATTTTCTAAGGCCGCACAGGACAGTATCCCAGAAGCTGGGAGTAGATGTGCCCTGCTCTCTGACACATTTGCAAGAGCTTCCTGTAAGCAGTGTGCTTGGGAACACAAACGCTCACACCAGTGCAGCTCACTGCAGTGTGGGAGTCCAGGGTCCTGGGACCTTTCTTCCAGGCACTGATCTCATTGCTGCATCTCGTGTTCGCTTTCATTTTCTTCTCACTGTGGTGACATTACCATGAGATCTTCCCTTGTAACAAATTTTTATGTGTGCAACTCAGTGTTAACTATAGTTAATGCCAGCAGTTAACTAACTGTACTTAGTGCTTATAGTTAGGCACTATGTCGTATAGCCGATCTCTAGCGTACAGCTGATTTCTAGATCATATTCATCTTATACAACTGAAACTTTATATCCCTTGAACAAAACACCCCGTTCCCCTCCCCACCCACTGGACACTGCCATTTTATTTCCTGCTCCTGTGAGTATGACTGTCGTGCACCCCCATGGAAGTGGAGTCCCGGTCATTCTCTGCCTGCTGCATGTCCTAGCGTTGCGTCCTCAGGTTCATCCGTGGTGGAGCACACGGTGGGACTTCTTTCCTTTGAAAGATGGAGTGATGTTTCCTTGTATTCATATGCCACATTTCATTTGTCCATTCCTCTGTCCATGTATATTTAGATGCTTTTACATCATAACTATTGTGAATAATGTTGCAGTGAACATGGAAGTGCACATCTCTCCTTGAGATCAGGATTTTAATTCTTCTGGATATATTCCCATAAGTGGGATTGCTGGATCTTACAGTAGTTCTATTTTTATTTTACTCTATTTTTTTAATGTTACGTTGTTTTATTTTGAGAGAGGATTTTGCTTTGTCACCTAGGCCAGTGTGCAGTGGTCTGATTATAGCTCAGTCTGGCTCTCCAACTCCAGGTCTCCAGCAAAGCTATTCTCCTATCTTAGCCTCTCACCACGCCCAGCTATTTTATTTTATTGGTTTATTTTTATTTTTATGAGACAGTGTTTCCTCATGTTGCCCAGGCTGTTCTGGAACTCCTAGCCTCAAGTAATCCTTCTGTCTCAGCCTCCTAAATTGTTGGGATTATAGGTATGAGCTGCTACCCGAGACGACTTTGAATTTTTGAAGAACCTTCATACCATCTTCACCATTTTACACTCTTATCAATGGTTTCCAAGGGTGCCAGTAACTCCACATCCGTACTAACAGTTATATGTATATTTTTGCTAATAACAATCTTAATATGAAATGATAATCATTGTGGTTTTGATTTTCATTTCCCTAATTATTAATGATGTCTAGCATATTTTCATGTTCTTATTGGTGTTTGTATTTTTTTTTTTTTTTGGAGAAATTTTTCCATTGAAATCTTTTAACCACTTTTTTTTTTTTTTTTTTTTTTGAGATACAGTCTTATTTGGTCACCCTTGGTAGAGTGCAATGGTATCACAGCTCACAGCAACCTCCAACTCTTAGGCGATCCTCCTGCCTCAGCCTCCCGAGTATCTGGGACTACAGGCGCCCGCCACAATGCCTGGCTATTTTTAGAGCGGTCTTGCTCTTCCTCAGGCTGGTCTTGAACCTGTGAGCTTAAGCCATCCACCCTCCTCGGCCTCCCAGAGTGCTGGGATTACAGACATGAGCCACTGTACCCAGCCTTAACCACTTTTAATTGGGTTTTTATTAATATTTATTTATTACATAATAGTTAGTTGTAGGAGTCCCTCCTGTATTTTAGAAACTGAATCTGTATTGCTGGATGGTGTGCAGATGTCTCCCCTGCTCTGCAGCTGTCTTTCCACTCCTCCTGCTTTTTTTGCTTTTTTAAAAGATTGTTTTAGCTAGTCTCAGTCCTGGTGGTTTCATATACATTTTAAGGTTGTTTTCGTATTTTTGTAAAAAAAATAAAAAATAAAAAAATAACAAACAAAACACTTTGTTTAGCTGGAAATTGCATCTGTAGATTGCTGTGGATAGTTATCAATATATTCATTCACTCTACGGACATGGGATATATCTTTTTTTATTTAATTGTGTCTTTAATTTCTTTCATTAGTGTTTTGTAGTTGTCTGTGTTTAAATCTTTCACCTCCTCTGTTAACTTTATTTCTAAGCATGCTATTCTTTTTGATATTAATATGAGATTGTTTTCTTAATTTCCTTTTATGATAGTATTTAGAAATGCAACTAATTTTTTATGTTGATTTTGTGTGCTGTAACTGTCTGGTAGCTGTTGAGCAGTTCTAATAGCTTGTGGAGTCTTTAATGTTTTCTATATATAAAATCATGCCATCTGAAAGAAGAGAGAATTTCACTTCTTTCTTTTTACTTTGGATGTGTTTCATTTCTTTTTCTTGCCTAATTGCTCTAGTCAGAATTTCCAGTACTATGTTGAATAGGAAATGGCAAGGATGGACATCCTTGTCTTGTTCCTGATCTTAGAGGAAAAGCTTTCAGTATTTTACCATCGAGTATGACATTTGCTGTGGGCTTTTCATATACAGCTTTTATATATTGAGGCAATTTCATTCTATTACTGATTTGCTGAGAGTTTTTATTATGAAAAGGCATGGAATTTTGTCAAATGCTTTTTCTAGGTCGATTGATAATCATGTTGCTTATTATTCTTCATTTTCTTAATGTGATGTAGCATTTTGATTGGTTTCTTATGTTGAATCATCCTTGCATCCCAGGGATAAAACCCCTCTTGGTTATGGGGTACACACTCCTTTCAATGTACCATTGAATTTAATTTTCTCTATTTTGCTGGTGATTTTTACATCTGTGTTCAACAGAGATATTAGCCTATAGTTTTCTTTTCTTGTAGGATCTCTTTCTAGCTTTGGTATTAGGGTAATGCTGACCTCGTAAAATTTGTTTGGAAATATTCCCTCCTCTTTAATTTTTTTTTTTTTTTTTTGTGAAGTTGAGAAGAATCGGAAGTTACTCTTCTTTAAACATTTGATGGTGTTTATCAGCAAAGCTATCTAGAGCTGAAATTTAGTTTGTTGAGAAATTTTTGATTAGCAGTTCGATCACCTTACTGGTTGTAGTTCCCTGCAGATTTTCTATTTCCTCGTTATTCAGTCTTGGAGGTTTTGTGTTTCAAGGAATTTGTTCATTTCTTCTAGATTATCCAATTTTTGTATAATTTTGCATAGTAGTCTCCTAATGATCTTTTTACTTTTGTGGCATTGATTGTCATGGGTGCTCTTTCTGTTTTTATTTATTTTCAGCATCTTTCATTTTTTCTTATTTAGTCAGGCTTACAGCTTTGACAATTTAAAAAATCTTCTTAAAAATTCAGTTATCTTAAAAAATTGTTTTCCAGTCTCTATTTCACTTATTCTGCTTTTATCTTTATTGTTTTATTCCTTATCCTAATGTGGGGTTCAGTTTGTTGTTTTTCTAGTTCCTTTAAGTGTCGAGTTAGATTGTTTATCTGAAGTCTTCTTTTTCATTGGAAGTGTTTGTCACCACAGGTGGGATTTGCTAAGTCCTGTAGGTTTTGGTATGTTATGCTTTTGTTATTGTCTGAAGATATTTTCTAATTTCTTTTTTGATTTCTTCTTTGGAATACATTCAGGAGTGTATTGTTTAATTTCCACATATATAGTAATTTTCTCATTTTCCCCTCTGTTGATTTCTAGTTTTAGTCTATTGAGTTGGAAAAGATACTTGGTATGATTTCAGTCTTTTAAAATTTGTTAGGACTTGTTTGGTGACTTACCGTGTGATCGCTTCTAGAAAATATTCTGTGTGCATATGAGAAGAATGTACATTCTGCTGCCACTGGTGTAACATCACATGCACATCTACTGACTGCTTACTGACTCTGTCTGGATGCTGACCATTACTGATTCTACTTCTCCCCTTAGTCAATGTTTGTTTTATGTATTGAGGTGCTCTGATATTGGATAGATATATCCTTTAATTGTTAAATCTTCCTGGAATTGACACTTTGATAGCTTTTTATTCTTGTGACAGTTTTTGATGTTATGTTTATTTTGTCTAATACAAGTATAACCACTCCTGCTCTCTTTTGGTTACCATTTTCGTACAACATTTTATACCATCTTTTCACTTTTAGCATATAGGTCCTTAAATCTAATGTGAGTCTCTAGGAGACAGCATATTGTTGGATTTTTTTTTTAAAGAAAATCCATTTAGTGACTCTGTTTTTTGGTTGGGGAGTTTAGTCCATTTATTTTTAAAGTAATTAACAATAGGGAAGAACTTAGTTTTGCCATTTTGTTAATTGTTTTCTGTTTGTCTCTTAGTTCTTTTCAATATTTTTTCTTTGTCTTTTGTTGACTTATAAAAAATTGATGTTCTTTATTTCTTCTCTTTTTTCTTTGGGTATTTCATTTGTGGTTATAATAGAGCTAATCTAAGATATCTTTTAATAATTATTTTAAGCTAAAACCAACTTAACTATATAAAAAGTATACACATTTACTTCTCTCTCATTTTAACTTAGTGATGTCTTAATTTATCTTTTATATTGTTTATTCATTAACATATTTTAGGTCACAATTTTGTCTTTTAATTTTTATACTAGAATTAAGTGATTTATATACCACTGTTATAGTATTAGAGTGTCCTATATTTACATATTTATATTTACGAGCAATTTTTATCATTTTGAAATTCTCTTTGTCTTTCACTTCTGACAGTTTGGTCATGATGTGTCTCAGTGTGTATTACTTTGCATTTATTTTATTTGGCATCTGTTTAGTGTCCTGGATCTGGATATCTGTTTCTTTTTCCAGATTTGGGGAGTTTTCTGCTGTTATTATTGTTTTTGAATATGTTTTGTGCTCCTTTCTCTTTTCTAGGACTCTCATAATACCTGTCTTGGTCTACTGCTGATGGACTTACCTTTTTCCTTCTTTTGTCTTATTACGCTGACCGTATCTGGTTCCAAGGACCCATCGTTGAGTTTGCTGACCTTATCTTCCACTTGATTTGTCTGCTATTGCACTGCCCTAGTGAATTTGTCAGTGTTGCTGTAATATTCCTCATTTTTAGGATAACTGGTACTTTTATAGTATATTCTGTTTCTTGGAAAAGTCTCAGTCTGTTCACGCAGGTTCTCTGTGACCTTGTTGCTCATCTTTATGATGGTAATTTTGGATTTGCACTCAGGCAAATGATATACCGTATATACTCGAGTATAAGCCGAGTTATTTTGTGCCGAGTTCGGGTTTTTCGGCACAAATTTTCTGCCGAAAAAACTCGGCTTATACTCGAGTATATAGGTACCTTCATTTTGTTAGGATAGATTTTTGGAGATTTATTTTGTTCATTTGTTTGGGATATATTTCCCTGTTTCTTCATTTTCTTTCATCCTTTGTGTTGGTATCCACAGAAAAATCAGCCACCTTTGCCAGTCTTCATGATGCCACTGACACAAGAGAAGCCCCTCCCTCCGTGGTTAGCCTGCCCAGAGGCTCTGGGGGCTGGGCAAGCTTCTGTGCTGCTGGAAACTGCCGTCTTTATGCTTAGTGTCCAGAGTTTACCAGTTTCTGTCAACACTCTGAGACAGAGTCCGTTCTTTTAGGCAGCCCCTGGAAAAGTTGAAATGTTGATTATATAGTCCAACTCTTTCCCTTCCCAGGAGAAGCTGGAGTGAGAGAGTTTTTTTTTTTTCTTTTCCATTTTTTTTTCCTCTGCCTGCTCTGCACAGTGTGTGTGTGGGGTACGGAAGTGCTGTATGCTCATCCAAACCATTGTCTCTTGTTCTCAGTGGTCCCAGGCATCTAGAGTATGCTGGTTCTATCAACACTCTGAGACTTGAGAGACAGAAATCAGTCTCCTGAAAAGCTCCTGAAATGGTGGTTCATAGAACGCGAGGTCCAACCCCTTCCTTCTCAGATAGGAGCTGAGAGCCGGAGCTTTTCTTTGGCTCTTTAGCACCAGGCTAGGAGTAGGACTTCTGTGAGAGGACTTTTTGTATTTTCCTTCTGGCTTCCATCTGGCTCATTCGCACTTGCCTAGGGTTCAAGAATCTCTCAACTAGTTTCTGGATTTATCACAAATGGAATTCGTTTGTGTGTTGCTGTGGACAGTATGTCTGTGTGGGCCAGCAGGAGGGAGAGCCTAGCAACTCCTGTTATGCTGTCTTCCTGCTGACCTGCTCTCGTCTGTAACACAGTCCTCTCAGCCTAGTGTCACATCCTCCCTTTCACACGGGAGATTGACATGGAAAGGTTGAGAAGCTTGCTCACATCTGCATTCACATTGTGAATAGAGGGAGAGAAATTATAATGCTTGCTTTCTTTGCTTCTTGTGACCTACCTTCCTTTTGAAATGGCAGTGTTGTTATACAACATTATCTCAAGGCATTATTCGGGGGAAAAAAGACTTTTTTTGGTAAGAGAATTCTCTCAATCTAAATGAGAGGAGCTATATGTGAACACTCAGTAGACAGTTTGGTTGTTTGTATCTATCTTTAGAGGAAATTTCATAAAATAGAGATATTATTGGCTTTGGAGTCTGGCAGAGCTTGTTTCCAATTCCAAGTGTGGGGACTTTGGTATCTTGACTTTTCAAGTCTATCCTCTCATCTGTGAAATATAGGTATAATAAGTATCTTATGAAGCTTTATGATAATTAAGTAAAACCAAGTGTTAGTGTCCTTCCCAGGCCTGCCTGGCCCAGATGCAATGTTCATGTTTTCTGTGGTCCTGGAGGTCTTCTGCTTTCAGAGTTGAGGGCATATGGGAAATTCCATATCCCTGTGAATGAATGAGGCCCTCATTAGTCACCTTTTGTACCAGAATTACATTTGAGTTGGCACTAGCGCTCTCAAAAAGGGGAAGGAGGTATCCATGGTTCCCTTTTAAGGTGAGAACCCAGAGGCAAGGGGCTAATGAATGAGCCCAGGTGGCACACGTGGATTTCATGTGGGGCTGTCAGTGCTCAGGCCTTCTGTTCCAGTCCTGAGCCTTCCAGTGCCCTGCTTCGATCCCTCTGCCTTCTCAGTTCTCTCCTGTCTCCCTAGAAAGTGCTACCAGAATGTTCTGGGGCTGGGCAGTCAGAGGTCCTGGGGTGCAATATAGGCATCATGACTAGATGTGCAACCCCAAGTGGTACTCTTCACTGGACTCATTCTGGCCACAAAGGAGTCTTGTGGAGTTCCAAAGCTTAGAGACGCATGTCAACATACGCATCATGACTAGATGTGTGACCCCAGGTGACACACACCTGACTCTTCACAGGGCTCATCTCTGGTCACAAAGGAGTCCTATAGCTTAGAGACACATGTGTATGCCAGGCCCTTTGGGTAAGGCAGCACTTGGAATCAGCACCTGCTCCTCTCCCTGTCCTCCTAAGCTTGGTCCTCCACTTAATAGCTGTGTGACCTTAACCTCTTTTGGCCTTAGTTTTCTGACGTCTAAAGTGGGAATAATAAATGAACCTATCTCATGTGACTGTGGGTAGAATTAAATGAGTTAGCACAGGAACCACGCTTGGTATACTGTCGAGGTCTGTGCTCTGGAAGTGTTAGCTGCTGCTGAGACTTCTTACCTGCATCTAAAAAATAATTTCAAAGAAATAGCTAAAGTAGTAAAGAATTTGTCTGTTTGTCACCTATCTTCTCCAAATATTAATAATATCTCTGAAATTATTATAGCCAGGAAACTAACACTGATATAATTCTATTAACTAATTTATAGGCCATATTTAGATTTTGTCAGTTGTCCTGACAAATGTCCATTTTCCAGGTCAGGACCCAGCCACAGACCACATGGTGCATTTAGTTGTTAGGGCTCCTTAATCTGGGGAGTTCCTCATTCTTTGTCTTTTGTAGTCTTAAGACTTTTGAAGAACACCTGCCAGTTATTTATTTTCCTTAATGTCCCTCAGTCTAGGGGTATTCCCCCGTGATTAAACAGAAGCTATATATTTTTGGCACAAATAGGTTAGAGAGAATGTGCCCTTCACTGGGCCTCACATCTGCGGGCACCTGATGTTGCACTGCCTCATTTCTGGAGATGGGAGCTGGTCATGTGGTCAAGTGGCACCTCCCAGTTTGCCCCACAGACAAGTTTCTAGTTTCCCTTTTGTGTTTAATAAATACCTGTGAGAGGTACTTTGAGATTATGTAAGTACTCTGTTTCTTATTTTCCTTTTACTCACAACTTTAGTATCTGGTGATCATTTTTACCTTCAGCAGTGGCTATGTAGAGTCTGCCAAATGGTGATGTCTCTGTTTTCATCACTCTTCCTGCGTTTGTGGGAATTGTGCTGTGGGAAAGAGACGTCTCTGCTCCCCTTTTACTCACTGATAGGAGGTCATGGGTATTTGTTTTATTCTATGGATTGGAGTCTGGTATTATCATTATTCATTTTATTGCTCAAATTATCTGTGACGCACTTTTGAGCAGAAGGTTTCCCTGTGTTTCCTTCCAATTAAGAGAAAGAGCTATGGCTTTTTGTTCTGTTTTATGTTATTTTGTTTTTGGATTTTTGGGAGAATACTGTGTAATGAGATAGGTTTGCATGTTCTTTAAACTTGCTACAGTGATCTTGGATTAGAATTATAAACCTTTGAGGCCTGGCACAGTGGCTCACGCCTGTAATCCTCCTGCTCTGGGAGGCTTCACGGGTTCAAGACCAGCCAGAGCAAGGCATTGTCTCTAAAAGTAGCTGGGCATTGTGGCGGGTGCCTGTAGTTCCAGGTACTCAGGAGGCTGAGGCAAGAGAATCACTTGAGCCCAACAGTTTGAGGTTCCTGTGAGCTGTGAAGCTGTGAATTAACAGCACTCTACAGAAGGTAACAAAGTGAGACGCTATCTCAAAAAACAAACACACTATATATATATATATATATATACACACACACACACACACACACACACACACACACCTTTGAGCTGGAATGATGAAATCTCACCTTTCTTGCCAAGCCTTGGCTCTGGACCTGTTCCACTGTCCACCACGAGTGGGTCACCTCACTGGCCCTGGCTAGTCTACCCTCCTGAGTCACTCGTGCTGCTCCTTCCAGTGCTGGAGAGAAGTGGCAAATGGAGAACATTTTTTTCTCCCCACCCTTCCTCCTCCTCTCTCTGGTTCCTTTACCCTGATTACAATGGAATGAAATATGGTAGATGCATTTGGATTGGAAATGCATTTAAACTCCTGCTGTGACCTTATGTGAGAATTAAAACTAGCGAGTCACTAATGATGAGTTTAAACGTGTGCTCTTCTCGTTAGATCCTCTCTGCATATGCTTACCCAGAAGCGGCTCAAGACGACAAATAATATCTCTGTCTCAAGTGGAGAAGCAGCCATCCTAATTAAGCATCTTTAAATAATTATGAATGTCCTTTATGGGCCATTTAGTATAAATCTCTGGGGAACAAAATATTCCCTTTTCCAAGAATTTGCTTTATGTTTGCTATTTATCTTAAGTTCTTAAAGGCAAAAAAAAAAAAAAAAAGCCAAAACCAAACATTTCGTTATATGGGTGTGAGGGTGTGGGAAGCAGTGAGCCATCCCCCCCAGGTGTGAGCAGAGGGTGTTTGGAGCACCTGTCACGTGCAGCATCCTGTGCTTGCTTGTCAGGAAAGAGAGCGGGACAATGAGAAGAGATTTTAATGCTTCCGAATCCAACGTGGGGGGCAGGTGTTCAGATGTACTCATGTGAAAAATGACCCACTGACAGCATGGGGCTTGCAAGAACAGCCAGGGCCCTGGTCCAGCATTGCACACTGCTGTGTCCATCCTGGTGGGTCACACAGTGACCACAGAGCTCTCACTGCAATAGTATGTCTGCCCCTCAGGTCTGATGGCTGTGGGAGAGGAAGATGAATGGTGACATCTCCTTTGTTAACATCTGGGCATCTCCAGTGACTCACGTAAGGAAAATGTCTGCAGGGACGCTCATTTTCCTTTTTAATTCCTAGTACAGAGCAGCCACAAGGGCTCTGTGTGTGAGATTGTGTCTTAACAACAGTTGGGTCTAAAAATAGCAATAAGGACTGCTTCAGTGACTTCTGTACTGTCAACTTGGAAGGCAATGTCCAGAAGACATCGGAGCAATGAAGTGCTGTGCTGAGAACAAGGGGTGTGCACAGCACCTTCTCCCCAGTGTGCAGGGCTGTGTCGTCCTCTGGCATCTGTGCTCTGTGAGGTGTGGGGGGGGGGGGGGTGTTCTGCCTCGTCTGTGAGACTCCTGGCTCACTTCTGATCACGCCTTCCTTTCTCTTTGACCCCAGCTCCCTTTCCCTTTTTCTCCACCTCCATAGACGTTTCTTGAGCATTTATTGTGCCTGTATGGGGTGTGTTGAGAGATCAGGAAGGGTGTGCTGAGTTCCTGTGAGAACCAGGGAGGGTCTGTGAGCCCCAAAGAGTCACAGAGGGAAATTCTTTTTATTTGGGGTTCAGTGGAAGGAGGGCCAATGGCTACCTTGGGGTCAGTGGTGCCTGAGCTGGGAGTTAGGCTGGGTGCCTTGCTTAAGGCAGGACATTCCAGGGAAAGGTGGCCAGAGCCTTGCTGTGAGTTTAGGCACCTCCGAGTTCTTATAGAGGCTAGAGGCTGGTGAGCAGAGTGGCTGCTTCCCGGAGCCTCTGTCTCCTCATTTGTGAGAGTCATGTGGGAGAGGGTGTGTTCCTTGCCCAGCACACAGTTGGCCTGGCACAGAAATCAGTTTTCTAAGGGGGACCTGGGTCTCCTCATTCTCCACTCAGCATAGCTAATACACATGTTCATACCATACTCGCCACAGTTGACATTGAAAGATCTCTGAAAAGGAGTTTTTTATTGATTTTTTTAATGACTTATGAATCACTGGAGGGATTCCCATCTAAGCTGCCTGGCCACGTGACTGTCCAGTATGAAAACCAGAGATCTCTGCTGCCCGGGCCTCTCACCAGCTCCTTGCAGACCTGGGATCCCTGTTGCCCCTGTGTCCCAAGGCCTGTTGATGTGCTCTGGGTTCACAGCCCTCCTCCTCTTCCAGCAATCACCCCCCAGCATGGGCAAGTGTCACTGGTAGTGCAGGCAGGAGTTTTACCAGCACTTCCTGGTAAAAAGGTCGCTGTTTGCTCAGTGACTGTCTGATCTGGGGACTGGGTTGCAATGCAATTGAAGGACGAGGTTTTCCCACTTGATCTGGGGCAAGTTTTCTGATGTGTATAATGAGGAAAAAAGCCAGCACCTCACAGTTATTCTGAGGGTTCAGTGCCTGTGCTGTGTGGACACGGGTGCTGGGGATGGCAGCTTGCTGTTCTACTCTCATCCCCACCTCAAGGACACCCCAGAGTTTTGGTTGGTCAGGGTGTGCTACTGCCCTCCACTTGCCGATGGGATATTAGTTCTTAAGGACGGATGAGCAGAGTGGGGAGGACACATAATTAGGAAACCTTCTGCCCACTTCCTTGGTTGCCAGGGAAATAATCTGGGGGCCTCTGAAAGAGGCCAGTTACCTTCACACTTGATGAGAGACTTGACTGGGTGCATCAGGTCTCACTGTGGGCTACCTCTTTCCACCAGGAGACCATTAGTTCCGTGAGCCCTCCACAGTCCCACTAACAGGAGCCCAGTCTCATGAGCATTAGCCTCTGAAAGCTGCTCCCTCAGGTAGTAGCAAGGCTGATTTGGAACGCATTGATTTTCCATTTAGTTCAGGAAGGGAGCATTTATTTTTCTAAATTGGATGATATGGCTCTCTTTGCCAAAGTTTTAGGAGCCTGGTGCATTAGGACAAACTCTGGTGCAGCAGTCCCTAGTCATGGATTTTGACCCCAGCACTGCCTTCCTTTGGTCTTGTGAACTTGGGGAATTAATCTTCATGGGTCTAAGTTTCCATATCTGCAAAGTGAGAGGATTAGGTGAAGTTTCTATTAGAGTCCTAGCTATGAAATAAAAGACATAAAACCAACTCCATAATCAGGGGAATTTTAGGCCTTCTCTGCAACCCGGCCTGTAGGTCTGCCTGCCTTCTATCTCACTCTCTCATTTTTATCTTTTGGAAAAAGGAAATGTTTGCTAAACATTTCTAGAATTTCAGCCACTGAGGTCATAAAGATCCATATTGCCCAATTCCCGCCTTCAGAGAGAGGGGTGATACCAGCTAGTTGATTAGAACTAGGAGTGAGCCAGGTGGGGGCGTAGGACCCAAGGAAGAGTTTTGCCAGTGGTAGTATTCATAGAAGACAGGGAGTGCTGGGCCCGTGGGCTGCTCCCTTTCTACTTGATCCTGTATGTCCCGTGGCTTTGTGCAAGTCACTTCAGTTCTCTCAGACTCAGTCTCCTCCTTTGTAAGGAGCACAACTTGGGAGTCAGAATTTGCATTGGGGATTTTTGCCTGAGCTACAGATGCCAACCTTTGCAAGCCTCGTTCTGCTTATCTGTTGGGTGGAGCTCTTGGCCTCCATTTCATGGACAGCCTGGTGCTGGGCACAGTGCTGATGTCCAGGAATGTTGGCCACAGCCTCACCTACCCCTCCTTCCTGGAGCTGTATAGAGGTGGGCCTCAAAGAGTCCGTGGCGGTTTCTTTCAGAGGTTCTAGTAAGACTGTATTTATTCCATGTAAGTGTTACGACATGGGAAGTGGAGTCACTGTCATTATCTTTTTGGTGACAATTTATCGTGCACTTTGTATACACTAGGCTCTGTTTTCACAGCAACCTTGTGAAGTCACAGTGGTTGGCCTCATCTTTTAGACACAGAGATGGGCTTGCTCAGGGGCACACAGGTGTTAGAGCGGAGGTTGCAGGGAAAGCCAGATGTCTCCATCTCTAGAGGCAGCATTTCAGGAGGGGAATCTAGGGGACTTCTCAATAGGGAGGCTTCCAGCCAGCCCAGCCTATGCTGTGCTATTTGGGAAGATGCGTGGCAGGCCCGGTCCTACTGTGGTTGGGGCCTGAGGCTTTGGCTCGTCAGCACCTTCCCCTGGCTCTTGATGGTCATTGGCTTCCTGACCTCTCTCCCACTCTGCCCCTCCTCAGCTGGTTATGGAAGTGGTGTGCACCACTATTTGGGCTAGTGCCTGAGTGGAGACCAACTCTGCTTTCTGCTAATGGTGGTAGAGCCAGCAGGGTGAGGCTCATGTGCCCAGCAGCTCTGAGGAGTGCTGTGACACCCAGCTCTGGAGTGCGCTACCCCGAGTAATCACTCCCCCTGCTCTCTAGTTTCTCCAGCAGAGGCTGGGCTGTGTGGGCTGGTGGAGGAGTTAGGTGATGGCTGCTGAGCCCTCCAGGCTGCTCTTGTTCTTTTCTTCACACACCCTTTATCCCAGGGCGGTCCCTTGTTTCCTGCCTATTCTCTCGGCCTTCCCCAGGGCCCATGTGGGACCAGCCTTCCCCCCACAGGCTGCTCTGCCTGGCTCTCCACCTGCCAGGTGGGCCTCCTCGGAGAGTGGCTGACACGCTCTCGCGTGTGGACTCTGGTTCTGACCTGCTGTTCTCAGCATGTAGAGGTGGATTGATTGGGCTTCCATGTGTTTCTGGAAAGTACCTCCCCTGAGGTGCCTATGTGTGCTGGGGGGAATGTGGTACAGGTGGGAACCGCAGTCCTGCCTTCCAGGACTCCTCACACACAACTAGTCACAAGAGTTGTGGCCCATGTGCAGCTATCTCTGCAGAAAAGAGTGAGAGAAGTTTACTGTGGGTGAAGGAGAACCTTTCTAGGTTTTTCCCATCCATGTTTGTATTCATCAGAACAAGCCTACAGAATAAGTAATATTTTTCTGGTTTTACAGATGAAGAAAAGCCTGAGCTCTAGCCACACCGGGAACTTGTCTTTCCCTGGCATGTGGACATTGTTGCTCCATCTCACAGTGAGGAGGCAGGCCTCACAGCCATCAGAGAGGACTCCCAGGGATGAGCCAGGCCCCCTGCTTGCTGGGCAGAGTTGCACATGCAGTGGAGCTTCCCAAGCACTGCCTGGGGCAGCAGGCCCATGCTGCACAGTGGAGTCCATGGCAGGGGTGCTGGTCTCTGGAAGTTCTCCAGTTCCTAGCCAGGTGTTCCTTAAGGAAAAGGTGGGTTTGCCGTGTCATGGGAGTCCCTGTCTAGATCCATCCTTCTATTTTATTTAAAAAGAATCCTCAAATTCCTTTTTCTTCTGGCAAAAATTTCACTGTTCTTTTGAGAAGGAGAGGTGATTTATGACAAGTCAATACTGCTAGAATATTAACCAAGTTCAGATTGTAGTCTTGGTGATAACGGCTTTTCATTTTTCTTAGTTAAATAGAATAGTATGGACTTAGAACAACTGTTTGGTCAAAGGATAAGGAGAGGGACATAACTGATCAGGCTCTCTGCAGCCTCAGGGTAAGCCCAGGAGACCTGAGTGGCCACTATCATTACCCTTAGGAAGCAAGAAATTTTCTAAGCAGAAGTAAAGGGAACTAACAAGGCCCTCATCCTCTCATTTAATGCCATAGCCACCTGCAGACAGGTGCACCTTTATGCTCTCAATGTGCACATAGGAATCTGCAGTTAGTGAAGACATCGGCCCAGGCCTCATGGCCTGTGCGGTACTGGACTGGTGTCTGACCTTGGCCCTTTGGATTCCTGTCTACTCAAAGGCAAGGACCCAAATGAAATGTACAGTTGAATGCCTTGTGTTAGGAATGAAGTTCTGTGCCTTCATTCTGTACTGTGATTTGTTTTAATACTAGAGATTCCTTGTGATGACTTATTGACTATTCACTAATTCTATCTTACCTCTGGCTTAATTTTTTTCAGTTGAAATAAAATAGTACTCCTTCATAAGTTATATCATTTAGCTATTCTTAGTCTTTGGAGTGAAATAGTCTTAGGTGAGCGTAATTAGAAATGCATATTTAGCACACAGGGATAATTTTCTCTTTCACAGATGTGCATTAGAAAAAATAAATAGCATCTGCAGGACTATAAGGTTTCCATTTATAATAGGGACTATTCTCCCAGGGGCTAGAAGCGATAATCCTCTGAAAGCCCTGGATGGCAATGCTGAAGGTGTTTCTTTATTTATTCTGTGAGCACCAATGGGCTCCTTCTCTGGGCAGCTTGCCAGGCTCTGTGCTAAGCATGGTGGGCACGAGGGCTCTCAGACAAGGGCATGGCAGTCAAAACAGGTTGTATGTGTCCATTTCCACAGTAGCTCGGTGTCTGTCTCTTAGCAAGGGCTTTAGAACTGGGCACATATGGGATTGATTTCTGCCACTGGCAAGCGGTGGGATTAGTTCGGCAAGGTACAGATCCAAGCCCCAGTTTCTTTCTTGGCCCACGAGAGGTAGTAGATGATAGTGGTCAAGCATGCAGTCTTGGGAGTCCCTGCCTTGGTAGAATGTTGTGTCTCAGTCTATTGGGACTTTTTCTTTTTGGTGATTGTGGTTCATTTGCTTCTAGACCAGTGCAGTGTATGGTGCAAGAGGGAGAGGAAGGAGGGGGTGCCTAGCTAGCACGTGCTGAGCAGTGGAGGCACCTGGCACTGCGTTGTCCTGCCGTGAGGGAGAGGTGGGAGGCATGTCATTTGGCATCAGGCCCTGTGTTGACCATCAGCTCCAGATGTCTTCAGTTTGAGGCAAGAGGATCCCTTGAGTCTAAGAGACACCATGGCACTCTACCCAGGGTGACAGAGTGAGAAACTCTGTCTCAAAAAAAAAAAAAAAAAGAAAGAAAAATGCAAATTCTTAGGCTCCTCCTAGACTAGTAAATCAGAAACCTTGACATTGGGTCCAGAAAACTATGCTGAAATAAGCTCTCTAGGCCTTTCTGATGCAGGCAGGCTTCAGGACAAGCGGCCCCTCTGGAGGTGTGCTGTGAGTGGATTCCTGGAAAGCCAGAGATCTGCCTCAGGCCTCAGGATGTTCAGATGGGTTTGGGGCAGCCAGGGTAATGGGATTTCTCCAGGGATCCTCCACATGGAAAACAAGAAGAATGGGGATCCAGCCTTCTGCAGGAAGGGGTGATGTGGGGCATGTTACTTAATCCTTCAGCCTCGTTTCCCATACCTATGAAATGGGAATAATGGGCTCTTTTCTGTAGGGTTATTTGAGGCTTAAACCACATGACAAACAAAACTGAATTCAGTGCATAATAGATGTTCATTTAAAGGCAGTTTCCTTCCTTTACCCTCTTTTGCTATTGTCCTACGTAAGTATTCTGGAAGTTCTCAAAAATGGAGGAGCAGTTATAGGAGGAAATTCTAGATAATTGATTCAGCCTTGACTGTTGCGACTACACACCAGCAGAGAGCTTAGAACAGCACTTCTCATGGAGTCTCAGCTGCTTACTTTTCCACCGGGGGTATGGGCAGCTGACGTCCAGGGGAGAGACGGGGCCAGTGGGCTCTAGCTCGCATGCTTTTGTGCCAATTGAGCTGAGAAACAATTCTGTGGGAGTTACTGACTTTATTCCCCTTAAAAGATCAGGGATGGGGCTCTGTGAGAGGTGGGGGTTCACGGCGGTGGCCCAGCGGGGAGGAGCCCACAGTCTACTGCACAAAGTTTCTGTGTTCTGTTTAAATAAGGAATTTTGCTAGAATGAGAAAGAAGTAAAGATCACAAACTAGAAGAGGCACTGAATAACGAAAGAAAAATTAAATTGAGGGCTGCCAAGTGCTGGGGAGGGCAGAGCTTTGTGAGGGAGGAGGCTTGTGGCCTCTGCTGCCTGCCGGCCTCCTCTGACACACGCAAAGGGCCCTGCCTGGCTGGTTACCCACTATGTGTTGGGCTGTGCACTTGGGAGGGCCCTGAGGAAGAGGGCGTGAGTCCAGCAAAGCCTCTTGAAGACCGAGTGTCCTGGGAAGACCTCTGGCCGAACCCCAGTTAGCTCAACTGAGGCAGAGGAGGGCACTAATATGTATGCCAAAGTGTTTGAGGGGAAATTAGGTATCTTTTATAAAAAGCAGCTGGAACTATCCTTGCAGCTTGTATGTACGTGCTCAGCAAGGTGGCTATATCCTTTACACATTTTTAGTTATTTTTAAAGTAAAAGGCTCTAGCAGACTTGATTTGTTAATACTTTTCCCAACATTTAATTTTGAAATATTTCAAACACAAAGTTGAAAGAATAGCATAGTGAACATCTGTATTCTTTCTCTTCTTTCTCTCTTCTTTACACTTGTGTGCACACCCAGGCACAGATATGCCCTGCGGACACCATTGGAGAGTAAGTTGCACACTTGATATTACTTATCCTTAAATGCTTCTTCACACAGCTCCTGAGAACAACGATGTTTTCCTAAGTAACCAGTATTATTAAAACCAAGAGGGCGTCGCCTGTGGCTCAGTGAGTAGGGCGCCGGCCCCATATACCAAGGGTAGCGGGTTCAAACCTAGCCCCTGCAAAACTGCAACAACAACAAAAATAGCCGGTCATTGTGGTGGGCACCTGTAGTCCCAGCTGCTCGGGAGGCTGAGGCAAGAGGATCACCTAAGCCCAGGAGCTGGAGGTTGCTGTGAGTCGCGTGATGTCATGGCACTCTACGGAGGGTGGTCAAGTGAGACTCTGTCTCTACAAAAAAAGAAAAAAAAAAAAAAAAAAAAAAAACCCAAGAACTTTGACATTGGTACAATATTGTTGTCCAATATACATTCTATATTCAAGTTTCTCCATTTGTCCCCAAATATCAATTTGTTGATAATCTTTTCTTTGTTGGATACGGAGTCTATACCTCAGTCTGTAATTCCTTTTTCTCCCAGTGCAGCTTGTTCTAGGATGTTCTCTTGGTTTATGCCACTGTTAAGAAGCTGGACTAGACCTAAGGGCTGTAACGAGGGGCCTCTCAGTGATGTGTGACCAGTGTGCAGGATAAGGCAAGGGCATTCTTCCCATGTCCATCATGATGGGTTTGTGTGATGGGGCCAGATTGGAGCACAGCCTTGGCTTGGGATCCAGGTCAATTTCTTTCTAGACCTTTGGTTCCCCCAGTTGAAAAACAAGGTTTCTGACTTGATTATTTCTAAGGGCAGTTACTGTTTAATTCTGATTTTTTGTGGCTAATTTTTTTGATCTTTGATGTTGGGAGGAAGTATTGGAGAAGTCAGTCAGCCCACTTCACCAGGCGGTGTGGCCTTAATAGCTGTTCTCTGTGTGAACATGGGGACTGATAAAGAGCTCTAGTGTGCAGGCCCCTCACGTTGCAGGACGCTAGTTGTTTGTATATTTAGCTATGTATCTTTCTTCCTGCTGGGTGTTGATTACACATAGTTCTCCTCTTTTTTACATAGTACTCTCTCTTTTTCAGGGATGTAGGGATAGAATCCATTAGAGATAGGGGGTTGAGATCTCGTGAGGATAGATCCGGGTCAGGAATCCCAGGGCATGTTTTCCTCTTGTATTGTTAGGGCTGGTCATCTGGGAGGTCGTAGGGACCACAAGTTCACAGTGTACCTGTAGCCTGATTCATATCTGGAAGTGACCTTGATAGGGCAGTTGTTGAAGGTAATACTAGCTGCAGCATCAAAAGTTTTCACCTGTCAATCAGTGGATATCTCTATTACAGTTTCAGGAGACCTAGTCTCCTTGTTGTCAGGATGCCCGCCAGGGAGTCCTGGACTAACTGCTTCTCCACTTTCTTTATGTCATTGTAATTGGCTTTTTCCAGACAGCAGGTCTCTTAGAGACACCTGAGGGGATGGGTGGGACGTGGACGCTTTGCCAGTTTGCTCCCACTGAGCTCACAAATGACCTTGCCTCTTGACCACTGACCTTCTGGTTTTATGTCACTGATAACCCAGATGAGAGAGCTGCTGCATGAAGAGATTGAATCACTGGCTCATGGACATGGGCAGTAAATGACAGACGGGGTCTGAACTCAGGCAGTCTGCTTTCAGAGTAGATGCTATTAACTATTTTATTCTTTGCTGCTTAAAATGCATTTTATAAAAGTTTGAAATACTTCATTTGACAAATATTTAGTACCAAGAAGTCTGAAAAACCATATTATAAAAATAAAAATAATTTTATTATTTCGATTTGCTTCAGTTAACACACTCGGCATCATCTCTTTTGAGGGGACCGAGGAGTCAGGCTGAGTGTCCCTGCTCAGTGTCCTGCTCTCTCCTGACAGATTGCATCTGTCCTCAGGCTGCGGCTCTCGGGATGTGAGTGCTGGCTCTTTGGCCCTGACTTTACCCCCAACTCAAGATTTGTACATCATATTGTTTTCACTATGACTTTGGGAATTTAAAACTGAGTGCATCGCAAGCTAAAGCCCTGGGTCTTCCCACCACAGCCTGTTCACCTTGCCCCTCCACCGTCCTCCCTCGCTGCGGAAACAGCTGCCTATTCTTCTAGTGTCTTCAGCTGGACATCTGAAGATGCCTATGACCCCCTCCCCCAAGAATACAGTCTGTTGGTCTGTCCTGACATCTCCACACCAGCACATTTGCAGAGTCTGAGTGCTGGTGTTCACCCCATGGCCGCCCATGGCCGCGTCTCTACTGCCCTCCACCTGGATGGTGACATTTGCCCTCTGATTGGCACCTTCTCTTTGGCTTTGTCCTGTACAATCTGTTTTCCACATTGCAGCCAGAGTGTTCTTTTAAAGAAGTCATTCAGGTTGTGCCTTTGCCAAAAATCTTTGAAGCCTTTCCATTACCTTTGGGGTACAAGCTCAGGTTCTTCCTGGCTGCCATAGGCCTGTATGGCCTGGCCCTGCCCTCCGCTCTGAGCTTTCCCATCCATGCTCCCTCTGCCTGCCTCCCTCCACACTGGAGCTCATCAAATGCCGTCCACTATCCCTTCCTGCATCTGGGAAGTTTGAACGGCATCTTCAAACTTCAGTTTGCCCCTGACGAACAGCCTGGCCCATTGTTTTCTGCCTCTGTAACTTGTGTTCTATTTCCTCGTGTCTGTCGCCACCCGACGCGTGCTTGCTTGCTTATTGTTTGGCCCTTCTTGGTGGTGTATATGTTTCTGAGCAGGCCTCTTCTGCTCAGTCTCCATCCCCAGCATGTGGTACGTCTTACTAAATGTTTGCCAGATGTCTAGACGTAGGGCGTAATTAGCACATGTAGAACAGTGATGTGGAAAGGGCCACTGGAATTGCTTGGTACAAATCCATATTTCACTGCAAGAAGGGAAAAAGCTTGGTGGCTGAAATGTGAGCAGACTCCACTTTCTCTTCTGCGGGATGCTCGGTCTACCTGCCGTTGGCTGTGCTGTTGGCTGTGGGCTCACGTGAGCACGAGGGTCGGCAGCTCTTCTCGGAGCTGAACTCTGGTGATGTACCCACACTTCCTACATCAGTGGCCTCCAGTGCAGTTTGGGTCTGGCAGATGTGGCTTGTGGGGTCAGATACACCTGGGCTTTCTCATTGACTAGGTGTGGGAACTTGGTCACCACACTTACCCTGCACGCTCAGTTCATATGCAGGTGCCTTCCTCTGCCGGGATGGGGAAGGTGGGAGAGAGATGGACTGTGTGCTGCTCCTAGCAACGTGTTGGCTGGTGGTGGCCACCTCCCACACACTGGTTGCTATGGCAGCTCATTGCTGACCTGTTAGCAGTCTCTGTTAGCCTTCTGCAGGTCCCCCTAACTTTCCTGCCTATGTAGTACCTTAGTATTTGCTCTGCAGTGGAAGTTCAGTCGTAGAGCTTTAGAAGGGTATAACTTTCCTTTCTGCATGTCAGAAATTTGTTGGGGTGCTCAGTTTTCAAATATATTTCTCTAATATCGAAGGTGAACAGTTCTTAAAGGGTTGTATATTATGGCAAGAGACTGTTTCTCATAACTGAGTGCGAATGGAAAATGTCCTAATTGCTCATGGCTTATAACCGTGCTTTAATATAAGTATGATTCTGCTGATTCTAGCAAATCTCTGCTGCCTAATTCCATGCTGATTGTATTTAAGTTTTACTAAATTTATTAAAAAATATCCCTTTCCCAGCCCACCCTCCTCTAGCTGTGTACATGGAGAAAAACTGTGAACATCTTGAATGCAGCACTTCATACCAAGTTCTTGTGGCAAGATTCTTCACTTCTCTAGGTTTAGATTCTTCATTTCTCTAAGTTTTAGATAATCATAAGCTTCTAAGGTAATGATTCATAAAACCATTTAACTCGTATCACTGTGGAGGAGGAGCCTGATAAAGGTTAACTTCTTTCTTCCTCTGAGATTAATGGTGAAGATGCTGTCACTTAGTTAAATCAAGCAAATGTGTCTAGCACCTCCTATCAAAGCAGCTGAGCATGCGTGCTGCAGTGTGGCTGGTGACAGGCCTGGAAAGGGCTCTGCACTGTAATGTCACACACACAGGGGCAGCCAGCCTAGACCTTGCAGGATCCCCGAGGCTCTCTGGGTGGTGTGAAGGGTATGCTGAAACCCAATATCCAAGGAAGAATTTGATGGTACATTTAGGGCAGCGGGGGCAGAGTTTTCTAAAGCCAGGTGGTGAAGTATGGGAAAAATGTGTTTATGAATACAATAATAGCATCTGTCTATTTAATGAACATTGACATATAGTTGATGTCTGAATTATCAACAAACTTCATTCCTTAGCAAGCATTTATTGAATACTTGCTCTGTGCCAAGCCCTATGTTGAGTACAAACATTTGATAAAATTAACAAAAAACAAAAATTGATTCTTTCAAGCATTAATAAAATTGATAATGCCCTAGCAGACATACCAACGAGAGAGAAAGAGAGAGAGAAAGACAGATTATTAACATCAAGAACGAAAGAGGGACTAGTGTGGATCCTGCAGACATGCAAAGGTTAAAGGAGCATTATTCACATTTGCATTTTAAGAAATTTGGCAGCTAGGATGAAATAGATAAATTTTGTCTTGCTACTGGAGATTTCTCTGCATAAAAATACTTTTAATTGAATTAAATTACTTACTTCATGTTCAGTTCTTTCTTTGTGATCTGTTTACCTATCCCAAGGTTATAGAGATACTCTGCTTTCTTCTAGAAGTTTTAGGTGTTTACATTATATGTTTAGATATTTATGTCATCTCAGAATAATTTGTGTGTGTATGATGTGTGGCAGAGGTTGAGATTTATTTGTCTCTGTACATTTATGTAGTTATTGTACCATGACTGGCAAAGGTGAATTTGGTCATTGAATTGCCTTAGCCCTTGCTCAAAAAACAATAATCTGTGACAATGTGGGTTTATTTTTGGAATCTTTATTCTCATCCATTGATTTACTGGTCCTTGTCAGTGTAGTAGGCCAAAAAAGAGATATTATATATTAGAAATGAAAAAGCAGGAAAACTTCTTTATTTGCAGGCCTGGGTTTATATAAGAGGTAATCTCCTTAATCTAGAAAACCTCCGAGGACCTGAGGATAAAAAGACTGACAGGCAATAAAGGGTGATCAAGTGACTGGAGCAGGGAATTCACAAAAAGGCACGAAAACATCCTGAACATAGGAAAAGATGTTCCTCTCTCAACAATGGAATAATGTAAAACAAACTACACTGAGATTCTTTATCTGTCCACAGTCGAAAAGCTGGGAGCTGGACTGTAGACACTACTTTCAAGGTTTTGAGGAAAGAAGTGCCTCAAACGTGGCTGTTAGCATGGGAAAGGCTCAGCCCTACCCACATGTTGGTAGTGTCTATTAAAATTATAAATTGATTTACCCAGAAGTCTCCTTTGGAAAGTGTATCTTTCAGAATTACTACCTTCTATAGACAGAACCTGTCTATAGAAGTCTATTTATTGTATGTGGCTATTTATTGTGGTGTTGTTCATAACAGCAAAATACTGGACACGACCAGAAAGCCAGTATCTAGGGGACTGTTTTAAACGAGCCAAAGCATATCCGCACAATGGAATACTACACATCTACAAATAATTTATAAGGAATATTCTACAAGGAATGCTCTCTCTGTATTGACAAGTGCAACTGTCCAGGGGTATGTCAAATGAAAATTAAAAAAACAAGATGGTGCACAAAGGGGGATAATATATATATATATTTGGTAGGGGGGTGGGCTTTGGGAGAGGGTGGTGAGGAAGAAAGTTTATATTTGTATTTTCTTGTGTCTCTGTTAATAAACACCTGGTGGACATGTTAGAAAAACTAATGAAAGCAGTTACGTACATGCAGTGGGCGGGGCGACAGCATGGGCATTGTGGGTGGATGCAGGCCTGCTCCATGCCTATCATTTTATATCATTTAGGCTTTAAATCATGTGAATACATTTCTTGTTGAGAAAAGCATCTAATTCAAAGGTGCAGGTGCCGGAGCATAATAAAAGCAGGGCCCGTGCAGCACCTGTCAGGGGCAGCAGACTCTCCTTGAAGACACTGGCCGGCTTCTCAGCAGAGGTAATATCCAACCTGGAAATAAGTCCGCCTGGGACATGGCAGCCCTCTGCTCTGCTGTAGTCTGAGGGATGGTTCCTGTTCCTCATCTAACCCACAGGTCTCTGACCTTCTTTACTTGGTGTCCCAAAGCAGGCTTTTGATATGGTCTTCTAACAGTGCCCAGGCACATGCCCCCCACCTGTGTCCTCACTCTTCTTTGCCACTGCGGGACTGTGGAGCCTCCTTGGTGTTGGAGCTGTTTGGATGGCTGCAGCTGCTCACGCCCATTCTGGCTTTACTGTGGACCGACCACTTAATTTGTAGTCACTTGGCATCTTTCAGGCGTAATTAACACTGAAGAAAGACTTTGGCTGAAAGTGCTAATTAACTGGAAAGTAATGGTATGGCTTTCATTTGTAAGTTTCATTGACCTTAAGTAAACCATTGCACTGGTCTCCTGTGGAATGAGCCTCAGCCTCTGGTCCTGAGCATTTGGCTTATTAAGTGGATCACATCAGAGCTATTAATTTTATGTCACAACACAGAAATAGAGCAGAAGGAAATCTATGGCGACAGTTTCAATTGGGGTCTTTAAAAATTAGAGATCTACTTCATATACATTTAAGTTGGCTAGTGTACATGTGAGGGTGATTGCTTTTCTCTGGTAATAGCCGTACTTATATTGGAAGCCATGGGGGATCGTCTTTATTAGATTAGTGAGCCATAACAGTTCCCACCGCTAGTCAAAACCTCAGGCAGTGTGTGGTGATTTTAAGGTGAGCATACTGAGAACCAGAGAAGGGCCCTGACTTTTCCAAGGTCATGTGAAGTTCTGGTTATAGTAAATCATGGCCTCTCTTCCATTATTTTTGCTGAACAAGCTGGGAATCCTAATCGTCATCTGTAGCCTTTTCCAGGGCTGTGCATTCATCTCCAGATGTGGACAGCACACCAGCATGGCCTATGATGTGACTTGGAGTTTTTGTTTTAATGTTTACGAGTCATGGTGGGCCCATGTGCCTGATAATGGGCAGGGTCAGTTTCTCAAATCAACGCTACTGAGTGTGGTTTGCATCCTATAAAATGTAGCCTCACTAACCATACAGTTTGATGAATTTTAACCAAAGTGTACCCTAAATGACCACTATCATCATCAAATGTAGAATATTTCCATCACCCCTTAAGTTCTCTGACCCTGTTGCAGGTAGTCCTATCCTGCCCCCGAGACCTAGGCAATCACCAATGTCCCCATCTCCTTGTCACTAAAGGTCAGCTTTCTTTAGTGTCACATGTAACATGCGTGCACGCAGGAGAAACTCTCTGTGTCTGGCTTCCTCCACTCAGAATAACGTTTTTAGATTCTTCCGTGTTGTTGTGTCAGTAATTTGTTCCATTTTGTTGCTGAGTTGTGTTTCATTTTATGGACGTATTGTCATGTGTTTATCTAGTTACCTGCCTCTTTTTGAGGCTATTTCTAGTTTAATATTATAAATAAAGTTTCTATGGACATTGACACACATGTCTTTGTGTGTATATATATATATATATATATTTATTTTTGTTGGTAGAAGCCGTGTTGCTGAGTAAATTATTGATTTTAACTTTAAGTCTATGAGGAATTGCCTAACCATTTTTCAAAGTGATTGTGTATTTTATGTTACTACCAGTAATTTCTGAGAATTCCAAAAGATTTCTTTGTTTTTTATTTTTTATATGTGAGCATATATAAAACAAAGATAATTTTATTTGTTCCTTTCCAACATGTATGCCTTTAATTCTTTGGCCTTATTAAAGTTGTAAGAATCTTGAGTATGACACTGATAGAAGTGACACTGTGACCACATCCTTGCCTTATTGTGGTTTCTAGGGACAAAACGTTCAGTTGTTCACCATTAAGTGTGGTTTTAAATGGGAGCATTTCATGGATTGAGGATGTTCTGAGAGTTTTTAAAAATCATAAATGAATTTTGAATTTTATTGAATTTTGCTTTTTTTAATTAAATCATAGCTGTGTACATTAATGCAATCATGGGGCACCCTGGTTTTATATATAATTTGAAATATTTTCATCAAACTGGTTAACATAGCATTCCTGGCATTGTCTTAGTTATTGGGTTAAGACATTTATATTCTACATTTAGTAAGTTTCACATGGACCCTTGTAAGATGCACCGCAGGTGTAATTCCACCAATGACCCTCCCTCCACATTTTTTCTGAGGCATTGATCATACAGTTTTTTTGGTGTGTTTTATTTATTTATTTTTTTGTCTATTAGTAGTCTCTTAATTGGTGAATGATGCTGATTGATTTTTGAAGGTTAAACCAATCTTGTATTACTGATAGCCATGATGTATTACCTACTTCATATAGTGCGTGTTACTGAATTTGGTTCATTAATATTTTGGTAAGAATTTTCACAATGAACTTTATCAGAGGTATTGGCCTCATGAATAGTTTTCTCGTAAACTTTCTGATTTTCATATTCATTTGACTGGTCTTGTAAAAAGAATGGGGACGTTCTTTCCCTTTCTTCTACTTTCTTAACATTTTTGTATAAAATTGGATATCTCTATAACATAATTGTTTGATAGCATTCATCTGAGAAACCACCTGAACTTGGTGTTTCTTTTCAGAGTATGTTTTTGATTATGAATCCAGTGTCTTCAGTTGACACAAGGCTCTTTGGGTTTGCTTTTTCTCCTGATTGTTTTGGGTAGCGGGTGTCCGCTCATTTTATCCAAGTTGTTGCTCTGCTGGTACACAGTTGTCAGTGCTTTCCCTTCTTCAGGCTGTCAGTGTCCATTGGGTCTTTCTCTGCTGATGCTCATTTTTGTGCCTGGTGTTGGTAATTTTTTTCCTCTTTTCCATCAAGCATCCTAGCTTAGAGGACTATTCTATTCATTGATATTTTCAAGAAGTAGGTTTTAATTTAATTGGTTTTTCTCTGATTTGTCTGCTTTCCATCAATTTAACAGTTGTCTTGTTCTGTCCCCAGCTTTTTGTTGTTTCCTGCCCAGCTCCTGCCTGACAGGCACACACAGTCCTTCCTCCCCACGTCTTCATGTGTCCTGATGCACTTACTCATGACATAACATATCCCAGTTTGCCTTAGAGGGCTCTGGGCTTGTTTCCTTTACCAGACTTGTTCATCTTCCTGCTCTCACTTGCCATGGTTCCTGGCACATGTAGACACCCTTCCAGGGCTAGCAAGTGAACAGCTGCATAGGGAATTGATGCTGTTCTCAGCAGTTGGCATTAATGGTGAAGAGATTGTCTGCCCAGATGTGTAGCATGGTATTCAAATTCTGGATATGCCACTTCCTGGGTGTGTGGCCTGAGCCAGCCACTTACGTACTCTGAGCCTCATTTGAGAGAATTGCCTTTTCCTGTGTGGTCAGTGTGCTTGGTTGCTCATTAGGGCACCTTGGCCCTTTCCTTGCGTGGTCAGTGTGCCTGGTCACTTGTTGGGGCACCTTGGCACCTGCTAGTTGATCAGGAAAAGGCAGCCATTGAAGAACTTTCACTGTAGCTTGAATAATAAGTTGCAGAAATATTTCATTTTTAGTTCCCTGTTTGTCTTTCTGATTGTTGCAATAGTCTTCTTTTAAAGTGAGGACTGAGAAATACTCAGGAGGGAAAGTCTTATGCAAAGTAGGGCCTGATTCTCATTAACTGGATGGAAAAAAAGCTTGGGCATTCATGACTTTGTCCTTCCCAGCCCACTTTATGCTTTTATGAAAATATTCTAATTTCACCTGGTTAAAGAGGAGGATTATTATTATTTTTTTAATTAAGGAGGAAAGGTAGTAATATTTAATTTCACAAGACCTGGTCTACGCTCAATTTTCAGAAATTAGACATTTCCCCCATAATTATGTATTTTCCTTACTTCTCTGCAGAATAGAGAACTAGATAATTCTAAGAAAATAGAAACAGACTGTTTCTTTCTTACATAGGACTTGACAGTTACCTATGTTAGTATTTTTTGCACATTCTCTGGGTTTTTTTTCCTGCATCACTCTCTGGAGGTGACTTTAAGTTACTTTAAAAAGACAAAAAAGCTGTATTTGTTGTTGCTTCACAGATTTTGGCTTTTTGAGGTTTTTATTGAGAATCTGTTTGTTTATTTTTTTGACCACTATGCCTGCAATTTGAGAAGGATGCCGTGTACGTGTTAGGTGATGGGCAGGCTTCGTGTATTTATTGCTTAATTTATACACACATTTGTTCACTCAGCATTTACTGAGCTTTCTGCAACCAGGGACCACATCTTATTTGTCTTATGCTGAGCACAGAGCCTGGCACTCAGAAGATACCCAGCAAGGATTTGAAAAGAAGAATGAAAGACTAGATCAGACAGGTGAAAGTCAGGCTCAGAGTTCTTACAGAAATGCTTACTAAGTTCTGACGATGACAAGGGCAATTTCAAGAGGTTTATGACACAAGGAAACAGTACCGCTTTCTGAGATGATAGGGCAGTGTTTTGGGCTAAGGGGAGTGGGAAAAGGTTTTGGAATTTTGGTAAGGCCAAAATATGATCCTGACTATTAAAATCTGTGTTGCATGGAGCACCTTGGTAGTGAGAAGATGTGGCTTTATCTGGGCCGTCAGGAGGAGTAATATTTATATAGGTGGAGAGAATCACTGAGGCATTTCTGGTAGTACAGAAGTTGAAGGGAACCTATAAACATGTAGGCATGGAAGATGTCTTGAGGAGTCAGGGGAGGAGCTTTTAAAATGGAATTGAAGGACTTGAATAGAAAATTTTCCAAAGAAGATGCACAAATGACCAATAAACACATGAAAAGATGCTACATATTACTAGTTATTAGGGAAATGCAAGTCAAAACCACAGTGAGACGCCACTTCACAACTATTAGGTCGGCTGTTTTCACACACACAGAAAGTAAGGAGCGTTGGGTGAGGATGTGGGCAAATAGGACCCTACGCATTGCGGAGGGAACGTAGATGGTGCAGCTGCCGTGGAACACGGGGTGGTGAGTCTGCAGAAAAGCTCAGTGTGGAGCAACCACGCGGTTCAGAAACCCGCTTCTGGGTGTTTACTCCAAAGAGTAAACGGGGCCTTGGTACTTGTACACTCTGTCTTCATAGCAGCACTAGCCACAACAGCCAGAGGGTGGGAAGCCATCCAAGTGTTTGTGACGGATGAATGGATAGATAAAATGTGGCACCTCACAGGATGGGGTATCACTCAGCCTTACAAAAGAGGACATTCTGGCAGGTGCTGCAACGTGGATGTTACGCTGGCGTGTCACAGTCACAGGAGGACAAATTTTGTGTGACAACATTTATATGAGGCTCCTAGAGCAGTCAAGTCTGTGGAGATAAAAAGTAGAAAGGTTACCGGGGCGGGAGACAGGGGAGCAGGAGTTACTGCTTGATGGGTTTGAAGTTTCAGTTTGGGAGGGAGAAGTGGTTCTACAGACAGATGAAGGCGGCAGTTGCTCCATAGTGGGGTGCACTTCACACCACAGAGCCGTTTAAAGCCAGGGAAAGTGGTAGCTTCTGTATTATTATATTTTACCCCGATAAAAAGAAAGAAAAATAAATAGGAGAAGTAGGACTGAAATCCATTTCCTCCTATTCTAAGCACTATTACCCAGGCTATCAGGTGCATAGTTTCAGAGGGAGAAAGGAGTTTGTTGAGTGAGCAAGCACTTGTTCTGTTACTGCGTTTTCTCACGGAATCCTCACTAAAATCTAGTGAGATTGTGTTAATTGTTGTTCCCATTTAATAGTGGAGAAATTGAGACTGAGAAGGGCAAGGTGAGTGCCCAAGGTCGCATGGAGCCAGAGTGGTAAGCCAGGTTGACTCCGCACAGACCCCGCTCTCCCTCTGCCCTGCTGGCTGCCAGGTGTGTCTGCTGCCGTCCCCCAGGGATGCACTCTCCTGAGCTTGCTCTGGGCTGACACCATGCTCAAACAGGCTGTTTTCTTTATTTTTAAAAAAATTCTGTAGCTGTGACTGCCTCCTCATTGGAAAGGAAAATAGGTTGTCAACAAAAGCAGTAACCAAGGCCTAAATGCAACTTGCCAGGAAGGCTTCTGGAAATTAGACTTTTGAAGCTTAGGGAGGCAGGGAGGAAGGCAGCAGCCCTGTCTTAACCTTTTGGAAACATGGCTTTGGTTGCTTTCAACAGGTGAGAGAGTGTGCTTACTTCTGCACTTAGCACACGGCTGTGGGCCCTGACTGGGCACAGTCAGTGCCAGACCTCTCATTTGCCATAATTGCCTGCAGCAGTGGACACGCCTGACCCTTCCTACTGAGGCTTTGCCCTTCTCAGATTTCTGCAATAGTATCCTGCTATTTTTTTACTTAATGCTGGCACTTTTTATGTCATATCTATAAAACCATTGCCTAACCCAAGGTCTTGAAGATTTATTCCTATATTCTCTCCCCTTTTTTTGAGACAGGGGTCTTGCTCTATTTGTTGACCAGGCTGGTGTGCAGTGGTGTCATCATAGCTCATTGCAACCTCCGACTCCTGGGCGGGTGTGATCCCTCTGCCTGAGCTAAGGGTGCATCATGTGTTTTGTAAAGGCAGCCTGGAGGGCAGGGAGGGTGTCTGTCCGTGGTGCTCAGGCTGGTCTTAAATCCCTGCCCGCTATGATCCTCCTGCGTTGGGCTCCCAAAGTGCTAAGATTAAAGGCAGGAGCCACCACACTTGGCCTCTTTTAAGAGTTTTATGGGTAATTTTTTTTTTTTTTTACGTAAAAGGCTGTATAGGAAATACTTTAGGCTTTGCCAACCACATATTATTTTTGTACGTGTTCTTCACTGTTTTTGTTTTGTTTTGTTTTGTTTTACAGCCTTTAAAAAAATGTAAAAACTGTCCTTAGCTCTCCGGCTAGGAGAGAGGCTGCGAACCAGGTTTGGCCCGGAGGTCATAGCTTGTAAGGCCTCTTTTAGGACAATGCTGTGGAAGGCTGAGTCGTGTAGGTGGAAGTCGAGCTGTGCTTGGATTTCTTGTTGCTGTGGTTACTTTTGGTGTCCCCCAGGCTCCAGAGTCCTCTGGTGAAGATACAGGGTTTCTGTGTGCTCTCCTCCCTGCTCAGCAATCGGCCCTCTTGCGTGCCGGCCCCTGGCTAGGTTTCTCCACAACTTCCCCTTCCCTGGTGGGGCTGCGGGCCCCTAGCAGGGCAGATGGGCCCCTGCCATCCTCATGTCTCAGTCCCAGGTAGGTAGGCCTGTGGGACTGGGCCTTCTTGGTATTGCTGCCCAATGCCCACAGCAGCGGGGCTCTGCCCAGTAGCCTGGTGGCTACTCACTACTGTGAGCAATTTCTCATCCCTGACCCAGTGGCAGGACCTCTGACGGCAGTGGTGTGGTGTGGAGGGCTGCCTCCTCCAGAAGAGCTTCACTAGGGGCACTTGGTGCAGGTCTTAGTTTCTTGCCTATCCCATGGAAGTGGCTGGCCCTCTTCTCTGTGCCCAGCCTGCCCTCAGGTGGTGGGTGTCTCTGCTGTCCTGTCCTCCTAGCAGTCCTTTGTGTAAGCACCTGGCGGAGACCCATGGAGGGGAGCCTGGGAGTACCTGGGAACTGCTGACCTGTCTGGGCTAAGAGGTCCTACTCAGCCATTAGCAATTCATTACCCTGGAGTGGCTCCTTACCCCTTGCTCTGCTGTTGGGGAGCAAATGTGGTATCCTGCCCCTTGTGGAGGGGTTTTGGTTGCCCTGTGACCTCATGTTGTGGACACATTCAGAGAAGCATTGTGGATGTGGAGTTTGTCATCATTTACTCAACGTTAGTGTGCAGCCATGTTCTACCTCCTTGACACAAACACCCCCTTTCTGCACCTCATCTGATCTGTGTATCTAAGTGATGCCCACTGAACTGTTTTTCTCTTTAAAATGCTGTATTCAACCACAGAACAAACTTTAGAACCCCTTTCCATTTGCATGTCCAGGCTGAGAATTGTTGTGTCTATATTGAGGCATTACAGGAAAGATGGTGTGAGGTGCCAGGTGCCAGGTCTCAGCTGGGCGGAGAGTCTGTGAGAGGTGCTAATGCTGTAATGTTAGCAGTGGGGATTAGCAGCGGGGATTACTCATGGACTCTTCACAGCGAAGCCTGCCTCCTGGCGAGGGGTGTTGGTCAACATAGGGAGTACTAACTTATCCTTTTTCACATCTCTTTAGACCCTGGAAGCTATCCTGAATTTCAAATACTCTGGAGGCCCAGGCCACGTTGAAGGCTATTATAGGAACCTGTCCATGGGGCTGCATGTCGAAGTTGAGCCATCTGTATTTTTCACCCGTGTCAGTACACTCCCAGCAACCAGGTAAATGTCCCACTGCCTTATTCTAGAGCTGGACGTAGTCTGCTGAGTTTGGAATGCTGATCTCAGGGTGGGCTTTGGTCCTGCCCCTATCTGTGCCATTATACCATGTTGCTTACTCTTCTTTAATTTTGGTTCTTCATTAGAAAGACAGGCTTATCAGAACTGTGCCTTCGGGTGGGTGCAAGTGGGTGGGCTTTACACCGCATGGGATGCTGGAACAGCAGCAGTAAGGACTAGAGCGCTCCATGTGTGGGCCTTGTGTGCAGTCACGTGCCTGAGCAGCCTGGGCGTGGTGCAGCCTGGCTTGCCTCTCCTGTTAGCTGAGGGGTCAGTAGAAAGCCACATGTCAAACTCCTGGAGGAGCCTGACATCTCCTTTTGTGTTACTCCTGGCATTCCAGTGAGACAGGTGCCTGGCTGTCCAGCATCTCCTGTAGCCCACAGCCATTTGGAGCATCAGGTTATTCTGAGGCCAAGAGCCCTTCTCCTACAAAGGCTTCCTTCCCAGGGTGTTCTTAAGAAGGAAACTGGACCCTTTGTCTACTTCAAAACCAGAAGAAGCGAGAGATAATAAGGGTATTCTTCTTCTTTGAGGTGAATAAGGGTATTTACCTTCCTTGAGGTGGGAGAATGACAGTTTCTCCTCCCCAAATTTGATTTCTGGTGAAGTGGGAGTAATGGGGTCTGAGAGCTCTGAGTGGGGCTGCAGCCAGCTGGAGTCCTTCCGCAGCCCAGATGCTTGCCCTGGAGCCAGCAGCCTGTGGGAAGCAGGGGCTGTCTCCATGGAGTCCTTCCCTGAGTTCCTGTTCATCAGGGCCTTGCTCCTGGGGGTGGAGTGGCTGGTTGGTGTTTACTCCCAATGGAGTTATGGTAGTGGCGATGCCACACACGGCTGCCCTGAATGCAGCAGCCCCAGCATAGAGGTGTGTTAATGTGGAGATAAAAGTCCCTTTATACTGATACAACTCCAAGTAATAAGTGTGGTTTTAGTTTCTTCCCAGTCATTGGAGAATGCCTTCAGCAAGAACTAGCAGCTTATCTGGGCCTTTTATTTATTTTATTTTATTTTGTTTTGTTTTATTTTATTTAGTTTTTTCTTTAAAAAAAAAAATATGGAACGCTTCACGAATTTGCATGTCATCCTTGCGCAGGGGCCATGCTAATCTTCTCTGTATTGTTCCAATTTTAGTATATGTGCTGCCGAAACGAGCACTATCTGGGCCTTTTAGCATCACATTTCATCATCTCTCACTTGTCCTAGAATAGGAGTCTTTCCTGCCAAGGCTTGCCTCTATTTGGCATTTGTATAAAGCATTAAAACCGTTGCCCCTGGGGAGGGCCTGGCCAGGACTGCTGCCAGGCACAGTCGAGTGTCTCAGGCCCTCTCTGTGCGTTAGATTTGTTCCATCATGAACCTGGGGTGTTTCTTTCTCATCCCCTCGTCTCCTGTGAGGTGCCCATATAAATAATCCCTGGAAGTGGACAGGCGGTCATTGAGTTTTTTTGTTTGTTTGTTTGTTTTTCTTTCTTCTATTGATATCTGGCTTTCACATCATGTGCCCTGGAAATCTATATGACAGTTAAAGATGGGAAATGCTGCAAACACAGATCGGAAGCATTGATAGTTGGGGGAGGTGGGTCCCCCAGTCTGGGGGATGTGCAGAGAGTCCAGTGGTTAGGGGGCCGGCCATATACACTGAGGCAGGTGGGTTCCAACCTGGCCCGAGCCTGCTAAACAACAACTTTTATCTTTTCTTTTCTTTTGGCCTACATGTTTCTTTTTCTTGCTCTTAGGACTATGGTTTGATTTCTTCTAATTTTCCTTTTCTATTATTCCCAAATCTAATTGATCACCAGGTCCTGTAGATTGAGCCTCTGAAATGTTTTCCGATGCCTTCTACGTTCCACTGCACATTGTCACGTAGACTGAGTGCCTAATCTGTCACTCTGTCTTTAGTCCTGTCCTGAGCCGTCTTTTAATATGAGTGTTCCCATGCCATAGCCCTGCTGAAGACTTTCCCAGTGCCTGTGAGATAAAATTCAGAGTTCCTCCTATGATAGTCAAGGTGCTTAAACATCCCACCTAGACCTTCCTCCTTTGCTCTGTTTATCTCAGTTCCGTACTTCATGGACAATCCACTTCATTTCGCACCGTCACTGGGGTATCCCAGGGAGCTTTTGCACACATCTTTTTCTAAAACTGTTATCTTTCTTAAACTATCATTCTTTCATTTAATCTTTAGGAAAATTCCTATTTGCCTGTAGTCGATATTACCATTTTTGTAAAGTTTTCCTGAGCCCGACTAGGCAGAGTAGGGTGGTTTTTCTGTGGGCTCTCTGCACATCCCTGTACTTCCAGTGAAGTTCTCACCAGTCTGCACTGGAATCACTTCTGTGCATTCTTTACGCCGCACCTCTGAAGTTTTAGGACCTTTGTGAAGCACTTCCTGGGCTGAGACATGGATTAGAAATAGTCCTTTTTTCCCACCAGCCTTGTATGAATTCATCAGTCAGATATAACACCAAATGGAAACTTAAAACCAGGAAATGTAAATAAAGAATACTTATAAAAAATGTATTTTCCTCATTTTTTCTTTTCAGAGTCTCACTTTGTCACCCTCAGTAGAGTGCCGTGACATCATAACTCACAACAACCTCAAACTCTTGGGCTCAAGTGATTCTCTTGCCTTGGCCTCCCTAGTACTTGGTACTACAGGCCCCCGCCACAAGGCCCAGCTAATTTTTAGAGATGGGGTCTCACTCTTGCTCAGTCTGGTCTCTAGCCTGTGAGCTCAGGCAATCCATCCACCTCAGCCTCCCAGAGTGCACCTCATTTCTTAATTTCTTTAGAAAACTTTAGAAGAACATTTAGAGAGTAAATAATATTTGATTCTATAGTATATAGCATATATTCAAATAAAATATGTAACAAAAATATAACATAAAAATGGGTAGGGAAATAGAAGTTCTTGTGTTATAAGCAAAAAGTTAAATATTATTTGAAATAAGGGCTTAGCGCCCCATAGTCCAGTGGTTAGGGTGCCGGCCATATACACTGAGGCAGGTGGGTTCCAACCTGGCCCGAGCCTGCTAAACAACAATGACAACTGCAACAAAAAAGTAACCAGGCATTGTGGCAGCTGCCTGTAGTCCCAGCTACTTGGGGGGCTGAGGCAAGAGAATTGCTTAAGCCCAAGAGTTTGAGGTTGCTGTGAGCTGTGATGCCATGCACTCTACTGGGGGGGACATAGTGAGATTCTGTGTCAAAAACAAACAAACAAACAAAAAATGAAGTGAGGTTGTGAAAAGCTAAATATACATATGGTGAACTATAGAGCAATCACTTACACTATAGGTAATAAATCAGGAGGGATAAAATGGAATATTAAAAAATATTTAACTCAGAACAAAGGGGCAGAGGTGTCAAGAAAGGAGGGGAAGAGGACAAGAGACATAGTTAAATAGCAAACACCTGGGTAGACTTAAACCCACTGTGTTAAGAATTAAATATAGAAAGAGAATTAAATGTAAATATACTTAACACTACATTTAAAAGTGAAGATTGTCAAACTTTATAAGAAAGCAAGATGCCAACTATGTGCTTTTTATCAGAAACTGAAATTAAATATGCATAATGTAAAAACAAAAAGATGAAGGAAAAGACACTATGCCAACAGTAACCATTAGAAAGCTGGTTAGGGTATATTAAAATCAAACAAGTAGACACTTAAGTGACAAAGAAAAAGGACAATTTGTAATAATAGAAGGATCAAGCCACCAAGAATCCACAATAATCCTACATGCAAATGTATTTCAAAGCATTACTTTAAAATAAAACTGACATACTTATGGCAGGAATAGATAACTCTATTACAGTTTGATATGTCAACACTTGTGTCCTGGTATTTGATAGAATAAGTAGACAAAAACCAGTAAAAATGTAGAAGCTTTGAACAATTCTGTTAACTAATTCTCCTAATTATTATTTGTAAAGCAGTAAATTTTTGTACATGGTAGTAGAAATGTGGATGGTTTACAATTAGTGATATAGATTCTTTATTAGAAAAAGAAAAGCAAAATGTAGCCAGAATAAACAGAGGAAATAATAAAGAGTAGATAACATTGAAATAGAATATGAAAGAAAGAATACATAAAGTCAGTGAAACCAGCCGGTTCTTTGAAAAGATTAATAATAAAATTAATAATTTGTGATCAGGATGATTAGGAGAAGAGTGAGTGACAAAGGAGGTAAACATCGCTACAGATTCTACAGACAATAAAATGATGATTGAATATTGTGAAAAATTATATTCCAATAAATTGGACAACTTAGATGAAAGACACAAATTACTAAAATTGACACAAGAAGAAATAGAGCACGTGAATTGTCACACATCAGCTGAAGAATTTAAATTCTAAACGAAAAACTTACCATGAAACAAACTTTAGGCCTAGATGTCTTCACTGTGACATACATCATGCTTTTAAGAAAGAACTATCACCTTTTCTAGAAAACTCTTTCAGAAAATAACTCCCCTTTTATGACAACAGTATCCCCTTGATGCCCAACAGAGACAGTGACATTATGAGGAAGCTTTAGACCAATAATTTCATGTATAAAATGTAGACTATGTAAACAAGTTATTAATCAAATCAGCATCAGTGATATATGAAAGAGCTAATTACAGCATGAATATTTCAGGTTTTACCTAGAAATGTAAGGTTGCTTTACCAATGAAAAATCAGTCTTTGGAATTTACCACATTAGAAAAATAAAGGAGAATATCATATGATTATTGTAGTTAATGAAGAAACATTATTTAACAAAACTCACACTTATTTGTGTTAGAAACATCCAGTAAACTAGGATTAGATGAGAAATTAATCTGGTAAAGACCATCTACAGAAAGTCCTATAGTTAATGTTATACTTAGAGGTAAAATTCTGTTCACTTTTCTTCTAAGATTAGGAATAATTAGACAAGCATCCACTATATTCATTGCTTTTTGAGTAGTCCTAACCAGAGGAATACTGTAATAAAAATAATTAAAGGTATAAAAGTTGGAAATGAAAAAAATTATTATTGTTTCTATATCTGTGCATGGCACACAGGATTCTTTTACATAAATACCCCAAGAAATCTAGCACACCAAAGAAATTATTAGAAATAAGAAGTCAACTTAGCAAGATTGCAAGATGCTGTATTTCAGAATCAATTGTATTTCTATATATTAGCAACTAACAATTCGAAAATGAAATTTTGAAAATTATGTAATAGAATCAAAACCATAAACACTTAAGGAATATTTTCTAAAAATATGGTTTCTACATATAAGATAATATAAAATGATAAGAAATTAAAGAAGACTTAAATAATTGGAGAAGTATATCATGCTTATTAATCAAGAGTCAGGTTTTGTTAAGATATTAGTTTTACCAAAATTGATTATAAATTTAATGCAATCTCAATCAAAATTCTACTAGGATTTGTTTTTTAGTGGAAATTGATAACTAGTTTTAAAAATCATTTTGAAATGGAATAGACTTAGAATGGATAAATAATTTGACAAAAAAGAACAAAGTTGGAGGACTTAGGCCACATGATTTTGAGTTGCAGTGATCAACAGAGTGTGTTATTGGTGTGAATATTGACAAAGGCATCAGTGGGTTATAATAGATAGTCCAGAAATAGAATCAATCGTATTTTATCAGTTGGTTTTTAACAAGATGCAAAAAAATTTTTCACAGAGAAAGAAAAGTCTTTTTAACAAATGGTGCTGGAACAACTTGATATATGTGTGGGAAAAAATGGACTTTACACTTGGCATCATACCCAAAATTCACTAAATTGTAGCAGAATGTTTTCTTGACTTTGGGAAAAAGATTTCTTAGATAAAATAAGAAGTTAGTAAGATGTATTTCATTAAAATTAAAAACTTTAGCTCTTCCAAATACAAATTACACACTGGGGTAAAATATTTAATAAATGTCTTACATAATATACACATATATGTATAATGAAGTTGTAAAATAGATACTGAAAAGACAAAAAAAGGCAGAAGATTTGAACAGATAGTTCTCAAATGGCCTAAAATCACCTGGAAAATGTTCAACATCATTAAGCATTAGAGAAGGGGAAGTAAGACCACAATTAGATGCCACTGTATACCCACTAAACTGGCTAAAGTTAAAAAAACACAACACTGGCCAGGCATGGTGGCTCACGCCTGTAGTCCCAGCGCGGTGGGAGGCCGAGGAGGGTGCATTGTCTGAGCTCAGAGGTTGGAGACCAGTTTGAGCAGCAGTGAGCAAGAGTAAGATCCCGTCTCTACTAACAACATCAAAAACAGCTGGACGTGGTGGTGGGCGTCTGTAATCCCAGCTACTGGGGAGGCAACGGGAAAGAGCATCGCCAGAGGAAGAAGAAAATGAACAACAACAACAAAAAGAGTACTTCAAACGAAGAAGAATGAATAAGCAAGCTGAAATTAAAAACAAACAAACAAACAAAAAACCCATAACACCAAATGTTGGTGAGAATAGGAAACGATGGGAACTAACATAAATTGCTGGTTGGCATGTAAAATGGTACAACCGCTTTAGAAATCAGTCAGGCAGCGCCTCATGAATTTAAACAGCTACCTTTCTAGTGATCTGGCAGTTTCATTTCTAGATATTTACTCAAGAGAAATAAAAATCCATATCCACAAAAAGACTCCCACAAGAAATTCATAACAGCTTTATTCTTAGTAATTCCAAACTGGAAGCAACCCCAAATGTTCATCAACACGTGAGTGAATCAACAAAGAATTTGTGGTTTATTCATGCAGTGGAACACTGCTCAGAAACAAAGTGAACTTCTAGTGCCTGTAACAACCAGGGGTGCACTCAGAGTCACGCTATGGACCTATCAAGGAGTCTAGTCACAACAGGAAACAGACTACACCATTCCATTGATGCAAATTTCTAGCACAGGGAAACCTATTTTACGATAAAGCAAGTCTGAACAGTGGTTGACTCTGGGTTGAAGTGGGGTGTGGCAAGAATTGACTAGGAAGGGATTAGGGCTGGCCTGGGATTTGCCAGATATTAGCTCTGAAATTCCTTTTGCCTCGGAGAACCCTCAGTACTGGGCATCAGTACAGTACAGAACAGTTGGTGACTCTAGAAGGACGAGCGTGTCTTTCTCACTTGATGAAATGCTGTTAATCCTGATAAGGTTGTGGGTTGTAAGTTGTAGACAAATGTAAGTACTTGTAAAACTAGTATACACTTCAGGTTTGTGTATTTCATTATATGTAAATTTTACCTTGATTCATACATTTTTGATGCTCATATAAAGAATACATCTACAATTGGAGAGAACCCCTAATTTTTGCTGCTAAGGTCAGAAAGGCATCACAAAAAAATGAGCATTGCACTATTTCTTGAGGAAAGAGTAGGATCCACCATCCTGCCAAATGGGGGAAACAGGGGAAGTGTTTCTGAGTCCTCGCTGGAGTTTGAGTGGCACCAGGAGCCACCGTATTTACCTTTGTACCTCAGAACCCAGGACCTTGGCCCATTGTGGGCAGCTCGTGAGCATCTCAGGAATGACTGGATGCAAAATAGCCAGACTAATTTTATTCAGGTGTCTTTTTTTTTTTTTTTTTTTTTTTTGCAGTTTTTTGCCAGGGCTGAGCTTGTATATTGGGCCGGCACCCTTCTCACTGAGCCACAGGTACCACCCATATTCAGGTGTCTTTTTATGTCAAAGAAATGACTTATGTCTACCTTAAGTTGTGTTTTTCTTAGATACCTGTGTAGAGTGAGTGGCCTGGAACACTGTGGAATTAGCTTGCCTTTTGGGCATCCAACCGTTGCAAGTCGTTGAAGTTCTGTGACATAGTATATTGTGAATCCATTATTTTTCATTTTACTCACAGGTGAAGTTTTCTTTTAGCATCATGTCGTTTTAGAGTTATCCACATTCTCAGAGATGGCCTATTTCAACCTAAGTGTATTACAAAAGAGGCCCAGAGAGGTTATCAGATTTGCCTGGATTCACACAGCTCACTGGTGATGGGGCATTACAAGGAGACCATAGCTAAGGAGCCTGTGTAAAGGTTCGGGTTGATTTCAGTGCAAATAGAAGCCAAGTATATGGCCAAAGGTCACTTTACTGCTGGCAGGAACAGAATCATCTTTTGTGAAACAAATGGATGTCAGTTATTTGCCCCAGGAGTCTGTGTGTCCGAACCTCTCATTAATATCGATAATTTCTACAGTTTTTCTCATTGGTATTTTTTTAAATGATAGTATTCTAGAAGAGAAAAGAAAAAGAGAAGTCAGTCCTATTTACTCAGGGCCTACTATAGTCCAAGGACTGTCCTAGGTACATCGTGCTCGGCTCTCATTTAAACTCCAGAGAACACTGTGACGTTGGCATCATTATCTGGAGATGTTAAATCCCTGACTCATGGCAGGCACATTGATGAGTGGCAGAGATGTGGTTTGAATCATGGCCTTCCCAGTGCCCAGACCAAGGCTTTCTGCAGGTTCCCCCCCTCCCCCCCCCCCCCCCCGACTGGGGCCAGGTTTGAATTCGCCACCTCTGGTATATGGGGCCGGCGCCCTACACCTTTGAGCCACAGGCACCGCCCTTAGACCGAGGCTTTCTGCTACACTTCCTCTGGGACAGATGTCCAGAGCCCTGGCTGCGGCTTTCCATCCTGAGGCTCACACTCTTTATCAGAGACCTATCTTTGGAGGGTTTTGTGTAGGTTTTTGTTTGGTTTGGTTTTCACCTCTCCCAGCGTCAGCTTCCCTGTCCCTCATTGGAGTGACCCTCTCAGCTCTACTCACCTCATCAGAGTGATAAGAAATTCAACTACAGAGGGGCGTTTTTTTCCTAAACACCAAAGCACAATATAGATGTGAGGTGGAATCCTCATTTTTTTTTACTGTTCTCCCTCTGGGGAGCACATCCGTCTCAGCTGACTTTTATTTAGAAGATCAATTGCCTTTGAGGTTCACTTTTTACACAGAGCTGACTGGTAATGTCGTTAGGGACTAGATTGAAATGGATTAGGCTGAGCTTGTCCCTGTCTGAAGGCTGAGCTTCTCTTTCCCGAGGACCAATTTCTTTCTAGCCTGTTGCAATAAATGATCCAATCTTAGACATTTCTACTCTGAGCTATCTGGAAAATATACTCCTCTGATGAGGGTGTGGCATGTGATAGTTATTACATTATTGATGGAAATTGTACCACTTGAGACACCACAGCACTTACCTGCGGTTATTTTAAAATGTCACATTTGCTCCTGTGGGTAGGGACAACTGGACTTTGCGGGGAGTCTGTTTGTGGATACCTAGGAAAGGCACTTTTAATGTTGAGTTTTGTCGTGGGACAGCTTTTTTAAGTTTTTATATTTGTTTATTAAATTGTTTTAAATTTAACAAGAATTCAGGATTTGGGTGAGCACCAGGATTCAGAACCAAATGTACCTGCGTCTGCTTTCACATCTTGATTCTCCTTATTTGTACTGTGGTTTTGGGTGCGTCATTCCCATTTCGTTAAGCATCATTTTCCTTCATCTTGAAATGGAGATAGCGTCGATCTTGCAGGGTCATAAAATTGTATGTTTAAAAATTGTATATAATGTGTCTGAAAATCTGTATACAGTGTCTGACACGAGGTACATAATGGAAAATTGGTGGCTGTCTTTTTCTTGTATGTGTGATCTATTGTATGCCAGATTCTAGGGACAAGGTGATGAGTCAGTCCTATAAACACAGCAGCTTTGCAGCAGCTGGCCCTGTGGCGCATGCACAAGCCCAGTTGCTGACCTTCCTTCCCTCCTCAGCGTCAGTCCCCGCAGACAAACACCTGCAGCTGGTTCTTCCCACAACACCTAGCATAGTGCCTGGTGTTGAATGAGTAGTCAGTACTCACTGGAATTGGTGAATAAATGGAGTAGTGCAACTGGAAGATCATTGAAGTGTGACAGGAGCTTTTTAGAAAGAACAGTGAAGTTTGCACTGAGTGGTCAGAGGAAGTGCGGGAGGAGTTCTCTGTCAGGGAGGGGCGCAGTCACTCCCCCTCAATCAGGAATGGTGTGAGCAGAGAAAAGTGACAAGCTGGAGCTCCATTGGGAGGTATTTTCTGGGTTTGCCACCTTTCTGTGCTTCAGGTGACCTTTGTGTGATGAGGTCACGGCACCTTCCTCAGAGACCTGTGGGAGATTAAGTAGTCCGTCCCCTAAAGCACATGTGAGTGCTAGGGAGTGTTGCCTATAAAAATGTAAAACGTTGTATCCCATTTTATAGCAGAAGGACTAAGACAGGAGAAATAACTAGCCTGTCCTTCTCCATGGCTGCAGTTGGTCCCAAGCCATGGGGGAGCCACGGATAACCAACAGAAGGCAGCAGAGCCAAGAGAGGAAATGGGTTTTGGGGGCAGACTGATTTGTATTAGGATCCCAGCTCTGCTACCTTGGGCAAGTTATAGAATCCTTTAAAATGCTGTGACTTATGGGATTGGTGGGAGGACTGAAGTAAGAAATCACATATTAAGTGTTAAAGCAGAGCTGGGCGTGTGGCGAGCCGGCTGTCCCTGGGACCTGGTACCTGGTACCGTCCTTCGCTCTGGGCTTTGTATGGGTGTTGCAGGCAATGCCTAGTCTTTGTTTGCTGCTTTTAAGCAAGTCCCTAAAATTACTGACACGTGGTAGGAACATTGCAAAGGGCTGTGAATGGTGAGTGCTTTGGATTTATGGACAATTTTTGGAATTGGAAGACATGGATCGGTCCGCCCGCCCTTGAATTGGTCCCTTAGATGCTCTGAGCCCTGCTTTTCTCTGTCTAAAAATAGTGGAACAATTATATAAAACAATGTGTTTTCTTTCACATTTTTTTCCCCCTGAAAGCCCAAATCATTCAAACTTGTTATACAAAATGCATGTCTTATGGAAAAAGTAGAAAATATATCTGTTAATCTATTGTAATAACATCTCACAGAGGCACCCATTACCAGTTTGATGCAAATTTCTACAAATTTTGAACTCATATAAATATATGTATGTATATACATGTATATAGTATTACTATTATTTTAAAAATAAAACCTTATTCTTTTGCAAATTAAAAAATAGTACATGTTGATTGATCATCTTTCCATATCAGTATAGATAGATGGATGGATCTCCTTATTTGTTTACAGATTGCATACTTTTTCATTGACGAGAGCAGTGGTTCTCAACCTTCCTAATGCTGGGACCTTTTAACACAGTTCCTGTGGGTCATGACCCATAGATTGAGAACCACTGGATTAGAGATACCATAATGTTTGTTTTTTTTTTTTTTAAATTGTTGGGGATTCATTCATAAGCCAGGTTACACTGATTGCATTTGTTAGGTAAAGTCCCTCTTGCAATCATGTCTAAGGAGATACCATAATGTTTTAAGTACTTCTCTATTGGGAGACATTTGGATTGTTTTTGGCATTTTCCTATTTCAAAATAGGAATATTCTTATATATAAAATTTTGTGCATGTATGGAATGGTTTTTATAATATAAATGATAAGAATTTTTAGTTTTAATGTGTGTTATCAAATTTCTTCCACAGTTTATACTCCTGAGTATGTGAGAATGCTGATTTCTTTTTATCTTAGACATCTTTGAATATATCATTCTTTTTTTATTGTTTAAAGTTTGATGGTTGTGAACTATCTCACTGTCTATAATTTTAATTTAATATAAGGCAAGATATCTTTGTATATGTTTATTGAACATTTATATTTCTTCTATGTGTTTTTATATTTAGTCTTAGCCTATTTAAAATTTTTATCAATTTATTTAATGGTGTTCAGGAACTCTTTTGTGTGCTGCATATTTTAACCTTATCCTAATTTGTCATTTGTATTTTAAACAAATTATTTTGGTATTTTCTTGCTGTAGATTTTATTTTTATGTAGAAAAATTATCATCTTGTTCTTACTGGCTTCTAGGTTTCATATATTTTTTGAAAAACTTCTGCTTAAATAAATGTTCTTTATTTTCTGCTAATATGTTTATAATTTTACAGTTAGATTATTCATGCATCTTTCATTTATTTTTTATATTTGGTAAGGATTAGAAACTTTTTTAATAATAAAAAATTAAAGGACAATATAAAATGTAACTATACAAATTGAGTTGTTGTAACTGTTAAAAAATAAATTTTGTTTCTTTTTTCATGGTATAAATAATGAATGCATACAACAATTGAAAGTAATTTCTTGATCTTGGTGGTTGGTTGACCTAGTGTGGAAATGGGATATTCTGTTCTTCTGAAGTATCAAGGATTTGAGACTTTCTGTTAACCCCTGCTCCCCTGATAAGGACATTCCTGCAAAGGGGAAAAATGTTCTAATTCCATTATGCTTCTAAATCCTGGAAAGAATTTTAAGTCTGTAGACAAAACATTTTTTCCCCCCTTCTCCCCTCTGTAGATAACTAACAATAAAAATGTTTTTAGATTCTGTTGGTTTGATTCAGACCCACAATATTTTTTGTTTATTTTGAAATAATTATAGATTTATAGGCAGTTGCACCAAAAATTTAAAAAAAAAAAAAATGTATAGGAAAATTCCATGTACTCTACACCCAGCCTTCCCTACTGGGATATAAAATATTCAGGTCTTTGGCTGAGATATTTAGAAAACAAATATTGAAAGGAATTATTTTAAGTGCCAAAATTAAGATGGCTTTGTAATATTTTTAAAATCCGACCAACTTATTAAATCTGATCAACTTTCTGAGTATGTGTCTATAAGGAGGCATCTAACATAGGCCAGGAGATGACTGCTGGCCAAAGCAGACGAAGGTGAAGGGGCAGAGATTCCTCCTGAGTGTTGTGCCCGGGGCTTTGCCCTTTCTCCAGAGTAAGTGCTTGTCAAGCCAGGCTGGGTTCATGACTCTTAGACTCTGCTCTCTCTTAGACTGGTGACTTTAGAATCCAGATGCTGACATCAGTGGCTGTTTTACATCTCAGAAATTCTCAGAAAGACAGTTCAAGGGCAAGGTGAGGGGCTTACCCTCTTCCTCGTGGAAGCTGGGAGAATCCCATCTTTGGCGTTGGTATGAGGAAAGGGCAGTGCTAATTAGCAGGAAGCCTTGGCCCATCGCCCTCAGCATCAGTCACTAATTGTGGTGGGCCCTGAGAAGGATCAGGAAAGTCACAGAGATGTCCTATGAGGTCTGTACTGAGATTGCCTTTGTGAGAAAAGGGAGCTGGAGAGCACTTATGAGCTGCTGTTGCAGGCTGTGCACATCACACCACCCTGAGATTGCCGTCATAGTCGATTCCTAGAATCTCAGCCTGGAAAGCATCCTAGCAAATCAATGTGTGTGCGCACCCCACCCCTCACCTGTTGGCTTGTGTCCCCTGAAATGATGAACATGCTTTTTGTTGCCTTTCCAATTGTTAAGTGGATCTGTAAAGGTCAGGAGCTGGGGCCTAGCCTGCCACATGGCAGGAAGAACCAGACATTCTATCCCAACTGACATCTACTCCCTAATTAAAACTCCCTGGTTCCAGGTGTCACCCAGCTGTGATCCACTCAAATGCACCACCTCCTAGAAAACGACTTCACATTGTTCTGTCTTTGCTCACAGGTATATCTTGAGGAGGACATAGTTTATATTTCAGTGATGCATATTATTAAATTATGCATTTATTTATTTTGAGACAGAGCCTTACTGTGTCTCCCTGGGTAGAGTGCTGTGGCATCATGGCTCACAGCAATGACAAACGCTTGGGCTTGAGCAAGAGTTGAAAAGAAATTCTGCAACTAGCAACTGCATCCTTTTGCCTCAGCCTCCCAAGTAGCTGGGAGTACAGGTGCCTGCCATGACGCCTGGCTAGTTTTTTTATTTTTAGTATAGATGGGGTTTTGCTCTTGCTCAGGCTTATCTCAAACTCCTGAGATCAAGCACTACCCACCTTGACCTCCCAGAGTGCTAGGATTAACGGTGTGAGCCACCATGCCTGGCTCATATTATTAAATTATTAAAATCAGTAATTTTAAGTGAACTATATTCTAAGATTGATATATTTCTACATGTTAATGTTGGTTTTTACATCATATTATCTAAAGACAGATTTAAAGTTTTTCCATCTAATAAGTACTGAACACTATTTAATATACTTAAAAGCCTACTTTATAAACATCAACTAAAAATGAGTTTGTCCTGTTTGGTTTGGGAATTGAATGTGTGTCAAAAGGTAGACTGTTCAACATCAACACTTGGCCAGAATTTCTTTTCAACTTCATGTTCTGAATTCTTGTGTTTTTAAAGTTCTACTTTTTGTTCAATCATTGTAGAGTTTAATTTCTAGTTGATGATACGTAAAATATGATTTGAGATTGTTATTTGCAAGAAATTTTCTACAAATAATCTTTTGTGAATTTGGATTATTTTAATTCTCAGAAAATGAAAAGCAAAATTGGACTGAGTCATCATTATATGGCATATTTTAAACATTGTTTTTGAGGCACTACAAATTTCCTGGTATGCTACAAATGAATTCTGATTAGATGAATTCAGCCCCCTGGCCTGGTAACCGTCACTTGGAGGTACAATGGCTGGGTCATTTTTATGTCCCTCATTAATGTGTGTTCTTCATGTCTCTTTTCTCTAACCAATGATCCATTATTGGCACAAATTAGATAATTTAGCAGAGCTTAAACTGTTTGTTCATCAAAACCATGATGGTGCTGAGCATCGGTCAGTCAAGAGATAAAGCAAAGGTGTAACTAGATCATGAGCACATTTATCTGATCTCCACCCACTCCCGGAGTTCTTCTGTTCATTCAGGATCTCAAGTGGTTTCTTTCCTTCTAAATAGCTTTATTTTTTTCCCCAAGTTTTTAAAAATTTATTAAGACTTGTTTGGTGGCCTAATATACGATATATCCTGGAGAATGTTTTATGAGTATTTGAGGAATATATATGCTGCATTCATTGGGTGAAGAATTCTTGTTTTAAAAAATTGTTTATAGGGGCAGTGCCTGTGGCTCCAAGGAGTGGGGCGCTGGCCCCATATGCCGGAGGTGGGGGGTCCAAACCCTGCCCTGGCCAAAAGCTGCAAAAAAAAAAAAAGAAAGAAAGAAAGAAAGAAAAAATTTGTTTATAAATAAATTTATTACAGGTTAATGTGAGGGTAGAAGCAACCAGGCACAATATTTGATTTTGTTAGATAGAGTTTGTCTTGTGGTTCCATCCCACACAGAAAAGGTGTGCCAACCCTCCCACACCCAGGGCTAATTCAGTGAGAGCACCCCTCCCCCCACCTTGAATTGAAGTGAGTTTTTCTCCTCTTTGGGTATTCATTACATCATCTACTGGCTTCATATTAGTGTTGAGCACATTGGATATTTGCTTTTCCATTCTTGTGATACTTTACTAAGAAGAATATGTTTCAGCTTCATCAGGATATTACAAAAATGTAAAGTCACCATGTTTTTAATGGGTGAATAGTATTTCATGGTGTGCTTGTGCCACAATTTGTTAATCCATTCCTGAGTTGATGGGTATTTACATTGTTTCTACATCTTGGTGATTGTAAATTGAGCTGTGATGAACAATCTAGTGCAATTGCAACAACAACAAAAATAAATAAATGGGACTTAATTAAACTGAAAAGCTTCCGTACAGTGAAGGAGACAACAACCAAAGCAAATTGACAACCTTCAGAATGAGAAAAGATATTTGCATATTACAAATCGGACAAAGGCTTGATAACTAGGATCTATAGTGAACTCAAATTAATCAACAATAAAAAAGAGCCAACAATCTCATCTATCACTGGGCAAGAGACATAAACAGAACCTTCTCTAAGGAAGGCAGACAAATGGCTAACAAACAGATGAAAAAATTCTCATCGTCCCTAATCATCAGAGAAATGCAAATCAAAACCACCCTGAGATATCACCTAACCCCAGTAAGATTATTTAACATCGGCTTAGCTCTTGTAGCACAGTGGTTATGGCGCTGGCCACATGCACTGAGGCTGGCGGGTTCGAACCTGGCCTGGGCCAGCTAAACAACAATGACAATTGCAACAAAAAAATAGCAGGGCATTGTGGCAGGCACCTGTAGTCCATGCCACCTGGGAGGCTGAGGCAAGAGAATCACTTAAGTTCAAGAGTTTGACATTGCTGTGAGCTGTGACGCAACAGCACTCTACTGGGCGACATAGTGAGACTCTGTCTCAAAAAAAATGAAAAAGATTATTTGACATCACAAAGTCCCAAAGCTGCAGGTGCTGGTGCAGATGTGGAAAGAGGGGAACATTTTTACACTGTTTCTGGGACTGCAAACTAACGCAGCCTTGTTGGAAAGAAGTATGGAGAATCCTCAAAGAACTCGAATGAGATCTCCCATTTGACCCTGCAATCTCACTACTAGGCATCAACCCAGAAGAAAAAAAATCATTTTACCATGAGAACATTTGCACCAAAAAGGTTTATTGAAATGTAATTTACTTACCACACAATTTAATACCAATTCAACTGTCCTTTTCAATTTTTTAGTGTATTCAGAGTTGTTCAACCCTCACAACAATCTAATTTTGGAATATTTCGTCCTTCAAAAGAAACCCTGTGCCCACTGGCTTTCGCCCCCCCATTCCCACTTTGGTGTCCCCCCTAGACATCCTCCAAAGTGCTTTCTGTCTTGGTAGATTTGCTTATTCCACATATTTCACATACACAAGAGCAAACAACTTGTCACTGGCTTCTTTCACTGAGCATGTTTTTAAGGTTCAACCACAATGATGTATCAGTATGTCATTTTTTTCTATTGCTGAATCTATTATGTGGATGTACCACATGTTGTTAATTCATTCACTAGTTCAGAAACATTTGTGTTGAACGCACCTTTTGGCTGTAACACATAATGCTATTATGATCATTGATGTACAAGTTTTTTGTGTGGCTGTATGTTTTCATTTCTCATGGCTATAAACCTAGGAGTGGAATTGCTGGCTCCTATAGCCACTCTGTGTATAAATGTTTAAGGAGCTGCCAGATTGTTTTCCAAAGTGGTTGCATCATTCCCACAAATAGTGCATGAGTATCCAATTTCTGTACATCCTTGCCAAATATTTGTTATTGTATATATCTTTTGGTTATAGCCACTTCAGATTATTTCTTTTAAAGTAACATTTTAAAAACACAATTTAAAATTTATTAATTGAAAAGTTAAAGACAGACACCCTTCCTGCCTTCAGAAATGTTGCCCCCCAGAGGTCTGGGCTGCTTGTTGACCTTTGATAAAGAAATGCCTCCACTTACCCCTCTACCACCAAACCTGCCCTTTCTACTTTTTTCCTCCAATCTTTCCTCCTCTGCTTTCCCTGTTTCCATTGGGTGATTTATTAATCTATCTTCCAATTTACTATTTTAACTCTTTGGTGGTCCAAAAACGTACTTTATATGATTTCTATTCTTTTACACTTTTGGATTTTTTTTTTCGTGGCCTGGAATATGGTTTTTAGTGGATGTCGCACGTACACTTGAGAAGGATGAGTTTCCTGCTGGTTTTGGTGGGGTGTGTGTGTGTGCTATGCTCTGAATGTCAGTGGTGGCCCTGTTCCTTTCTGATTTTATGTCTACTTGTCCTATCAGTTACTAAGATAATTCGGCATCTGGGGAGTTCTTCAGTTCAGTTTTTTTCTTTTTTAAAGTCTGTCTTTGGGTCTTCTTTGTATCTTCTCTTTCTTTGCTGAGGTTTTCCGTCTTTTCATTTCTTCCAAGTGTGTTCACATCTTCAAATGCGTTTAAAGTCTTTTTCTGATAAGACGGTCATCTTGAAGTTGTTGCGTTAATTCACTTTTCCATTGAAAGTGGTATTTTCTTGGTTGTTTATGGGTTGAGTTGTTTTAGATTGTATTCTGGACATTTTGCATATAATGCTGGGATACCTTGCTGTCTCATTTGAATACTGAAATAGTGAAAGATGTCACTATTTTTGTTTCAGCAAGTAGTCCGTGCATTTTGTTTGTTTTGTTGTGGGTTTTTTGCCACAGTCTTGGTGTGCCTGTTGTGAGCAATGCTGTACTTCTGGTTGAAAGCATTTGTGGTGCTCTTTGGACCAGCCCCACACGTGTGCCTCTCAGCATTCTTCCCTGGAGCTTAGTTATAAAGCCCCGTGATTTGCTGTTCAGGGTCTGATTCTCTCATACTCAGCTCCACCCCAGGAGTCATGTATCACTTTATCAAGACTGCTCTCCTTATCTCTCTCATTTCTGAAACCTCCCCAACACTTTCTGGGAGCCTTCCATATGCAAATCTAGGGTTAGCACCAAGAGAGGAATAGAGTGGTGGGGCTGGTTCCGTGGTGAGGAAGAGGCTTGTGTCAGGGCGGTGTGTGCCTGTCTATTGGTGACTTTCCCTCATGGCACCATCTCCTGTGGTCTGCCGAGGGGCTGGGCAGGAAGAAAAGGGAAGAAAAAAGGGGAAGGGGAAAAACCAGGGATACTGTTAGTTTTGCCCTTCCTAGGCCAATTTTTCCACTCATCAGACCAGGACGGGAGTCTGCGCTGGGAGCTCCTTCTAGCCATGCCCAGGGCGCACACCCTTGAGGTCCAGGCGGCCTTTCAGTTCAGGCCCGGCAGTACTGGGGGGAGATGGAGCTCACTGCCCACTCAGAGTAGCTTCAGATCTGGCCCCCCACTGTGATTTGCCTTCTTCCATTTATATCTGAGTCTGCTTTTCAGCTCCTTGCATTCTACCCATGATTTATAGTTGCATTTAGCAGGAAAGACAGGGTGAATTGTGCTTACTCCATCTTTTCCAGAATTGTAGCTCTTTTTTTTTTTTTTTAAAAACATAAACCAATTCATGTCACTCATCTGCTCAAAACTCTCAAAATAACTTACCGTCATACTTAGAATAAAATCTGAGTATTCCCCACAACCTTTCCTCCATTATTATTTTCACTCCACTTTCTTCTTTGCTTTTTCTATCCCTCGATAATGCTGTGCCTTGAGACTTTTTACATTACTTTTTCATTCTCTCTGAAAAGCTCCCTTCTAAGACCTTCACATGATTGCTTTCTTGTTATTTGAACCTCAGATAAAACATCATTTCTTCAGGGAGGCCTTCCTTTCCCATCATACATGAAGTCAGAGTTAAAATTTCTCTTTTAAGAGATTCGCTTAATTTTTAAAAAGTCTTTGTGTCATGTCTGTCTTGTGCCCTGCCTCATATAGTAGCCCACTTTTTACACTAGCCATTGCCATGGCAACAAGATTTATGCAGACAGCAGCTCACCTTAGCTGTGCCGAGCATCCCTTGCTTTCTAGAACATTCTAAATGCCTTCTCTGGGGCTTTTAAGAATTGATGCCCCTGGGTGCTCACTCTGCACAGTGCATGCATGAAGTATAAGAGAATCGATCTCTCTGGGGAGAGATTGGCCAGGGAGGGCAAGAGCTGGTGGAGAAATTATTCTCTGCTCTGCGCCTGAGGTGCACAGCTCCTTAGGGTAACAGTGTGATGGAGCTCCCGCTGCCCAGGGGCAGCCAGCTCAGCGCCACACACCGGCTGTGCCCCGTGCCCCATTCTGCTCATGCCCCCTCCTTGTCACAGCTCTTTCCCAGCCCCAGCTCTGTGCAGAACGTTTTCTCAGACTCTGCTCAGACTAAGACAATATTCTACGTTATTTTAAAAAAACTTGTTATAAATCATCTCAAGTATAGGAATATAAAGAAAGGACAGGATATCTACCACAAAGATTGTCAAATTTTCAGATTTCACTATAGTATATCTGCCAGTTGTTTTTTGTTTTTTTGAGACAGGGTCTCTGTCACCTAGGCTGGAAGTGTAGTGGCCACTTGATACTCACTGAACCTCAAACTCCTGGGCAGAAGTCATCTTCTTACCTCAGTCCAGCCTCCCATTACAGTCACATGCCACCACACTGACTAATTTTTCTATGCCTTTGCAGAGACGGGGTCTCCTCCTTGCTCAGGCTGGTCTCAAACTCCTAGCCTCAAGTAATTTTCCCACCTTGGTCTTTTCAAATCCTAGGATTATAGGTAGAGCCACTATACTTGACCCTTGCTTTTTAAAAAAAATGTAAAGAAATAATTGTCTTAACACAATAACTAAGAAAATGCCAGGAAGGCTATATTAACCAGTGTGATGAAAATGTGTCAAACTGTTTATAAAACCAATGTATAGTGCCCCATGATCACATTAATGTACACAGCTATGATTTACTATTAATAAAAAAAATTTTTAAAGAAATAAAAACATTCAATTAAAGCTCTGTATGGTTCTCCTTAGCACGAAGTCTCTTCCTCTCTTGCTGGAAATGACTGCTGCAAAACTTAATGCTTATAAACAATATAGAGATTGGAAACCTTGTGAGTGCTGACACGACACCATAGAAAGTCCTCATTACAGTGTTTCAGGTTTCAGATCTTCTGATTTGGAATGATTGCTAAATACAATGCAAATACTTCAAAGGGCAAAAAATTCAAAATTTAAGACACATCTTGTCCCAAATGTTTTGGATAAGGAATACTCAACCTATATATCGTTGCATTTATTTTATCTTCTTTAATATAGTTTCATAAAGCTTTATAATTTTCTACATAAATATCTTGTGTATAGGTTGTTAAATTTATTCCTACCTGCACTGTGGCTATAAATTTATTTTCTTGAAAATTTATCTGTAGCTGTTTTTAATCGAGGTATAGGAAAATTATTCATTTGGTGTCTTATTCTTTGATTCAATAATCTTTTTAAACCTCTTTCTCTAACTTTATAAAAAATGACTAAAATTTGCTTTTTTAACTCCCCCATCTTTTCTGCCTTTCCTGTACACAGGGTACAATGTCCATGGAGGCAAAGATCTTGTCTTCCTTGTTCCTGCCCCTATTCCAAGTGCCTAAACCTATACCTGGCTCATAGAGGGACTCAGTAGATAGTCATTAGAGGAATTAGTTAATGAAGTTCCTAATTCTGGGCTGAGGGAATAATGCACACACAGTATATCGAGGCGGTGAGATACATATTGCTCCTCTTTGCTGGAATGTGCTTCTCCCTCTCACCTGATAAGCCTCATCCCCTCCCTCAGCCTGGCTGCAGGTGCTCCTGGGTGCTGCTGGGCCTGTGCTCCTTCCCTCTTGGAATCCAGGCAGGTGTATCTGTCTTTCAAAGGCTTGTTCTGATCTCACTTCTTGCAGGAAGTTTTCTTGGATTTTCCCATACTTCAGAAAGATAGATCCAGAAAACAAAAACAAAAAGCAAACAAGAATTAAACACTACCTGTATGTTCCAGCAGAACCTAAGCCTTAAAACAAATCACCCAAAGTGATATGGAAAGATACACAGAGCAAATGACATTATGGTGGGCACAAAATGCCGGTGCAGTCTGGGAAAGGAAATTTATTCATGAATAACAGATAGAAAGCCAAGATCCACCAATATATCATAATGTCACCAACTAGGAGGAGGAATGGGGATGCTACCTCGAGCCACCCCCACACTCAGACAGTGACTCAGAAAAAAGAAGAGGACAAAATAATCTATTTTGTATTGATGCTGTTTGTTCCTGTGCCGTTTTCTAAGTAGCATATTCTGTGAGTGAAAACAACATATATTTGAGTCTTTTATTCCAGGCTTTAAAAAAATCACTTCAATTTTCCTCTTCTGATAAATGTTTTACAAGTTCCCTTTTCTGATGAAAGATTTTGCTGTGATTAAAGATTTCACGAGCTTATGGCAACGGTGGAATAGATCTTCATTCTTAGAAGCTGTTTTGTGTGTGATCTCAGGAAGGAGCCCTCTTGTCAGAACTGGTGAATATTTTCTAAGTTCTGAGCCTCTGGGGAAGATACTCTACCCCTAAGTCCCAGGAGAACCCTCTAAAGACATGCAGTGCCCTGTTCACCCTGCGGTGTGCCGTAGCAATGGTAACTGTGCTCCCTGCTTTCCCTTCTGATGGTAGATCATACACCTATATTCTGAAAAAAAAAAAAAAAGGCATTTCATGAGCCTTTTGACAATGGCTGAATTGCATGTGTGTGTGAACCTGTGGAGACGTCCTTGCATCGTCTGTGCCTTAGTTCCCTTCTCTGGAATGAGCAGAGGACAGGCAGGCCTTAGGAACACAGGTTCAGTCCACCAAGGAAGGCTGTGGGTTGGAGTTCTGAGTCTCAGGTCTCAGTCATCCGTGTAGCATGCTGGGTCTCTCCAGAGCCTTCTGGTCACCTCAGGGCCAGTGAGAGGAGCAGCAGGTGCCCAGCAGGGCTGACCATCCTTGTCCACCATGTCTAGACTTCCCTTTAATGGCCATCAAAGCCTTGCCTTCCTTTTCAGGAAGCACACTGAACACCTGACTGCCCTCTGGAAGGCAGAACACTTCTGTGTTCTGAAGTTAAACTCAGCTAAAAATGACCCAGAACACAGATCTTTTCTCTGAGTGTTTTCCCTCCAAGGAGCACTATTTAGTTTGCTCCTGCACACAAATAGCTCTGTTCTGTGGCTGTGTTTCCATCTGTCCTGCCTTGGGTACAGCCACTGGTTTAGGTCAGCAGACACTCACTGATCACCTATCATGCTAGCTTTGATGCTTGGTATTTGCGAGACTGTGTTAGTTTTAGATGGTCGACTGCAATGGAAACTTAACAAAGGGTAGCGAACACAAATGACATGTATTTTTGCTTTTTTTCATGTGTAGCTGATAAGCATGGAGGGAGAGAGGCATATGGAGCTGCCCCAGCAATTCAAGAATGTCACCTGTCCTAGGCCCCTTCTGACACCCACAGCTGGTGGTTGTCCTCATTGTCTCTGAATGGTTGCTCAGCTTCTAGGTACCCAGCTCATTTCTAGAGAAGACAGAAAAGGAAGGAGAGAGGCTGAGGGGTAAACCCTCCCCTCAAGGCAATGTATTTCGTTAGGATGACATTTCTGGAAGCCCATTGGCTAGAACTTCGCCATGTGGACTACCCCTTGCAAGGACCAACGGTTTCTTGAGCATCTTCCTCTCCACCTCTGCCATGAACAAAGGAGTAGGGTTTGGATGGGTGGTGAGTAAATCTGGGTGTCTGCCGTGGTGATAAGGAGCAGTGAGATGGAGCACTTGAATGAGGAGGTGGTGGTCTGTCCTTTCATTGCTATAAAGGAACACCTGAGTCTGAGTGATTTATAAAGCAAAGAAGTTTTCTTGGCTCAGGGTTCTACAGGCTGTATAAGAAGTGTGGCACCAGCATCTGCTTCTGGCGAGGGCCTCGGGGAGCTTTTACTCTTGGCTCAGGCAAAGGGGAGCAGGCGTGTCACATGGTGTGAGGAAGGCAGCAAGGGGGTGGGGGGAGGGGAACAACCACTCTCAGAGACTAGTGAAGCTGGAGCTCACTCATTCCCGTGGGGGAGGACCCCGAGCCATCCGTGAGGGAGCCACCCTCCCTAGGCCTCACCTGCAACATTGGGGTCCACACTTCCACATGAGATTTGGAGGGGACAGATGTCTAAACTGTATCATGGTGGGTGTGTGTATGGCAGCCAGCACTTGAGTTTTCACCTTGCAGCCCCTGGCACCTTTCCTGGTGCCTGTCAGCTGAAGGGTCCTGACTCAGACGCAGCAGTTAGTGATTGGCACTATATGCCTGGCATTTTCCTGGGGCTTATCTTAAGAGTCAGGTATTCTAGACATCATTTTATATCAAGGTTCGGAGAGCTTCTAGTGACCTTTCCAAGGTCGCTTCATATAGGGGATGACTAGGTTGTGAGAAATGTCCCCAGGACCTCAGAGAACCTGGTGCCCAAACCCCCTTTTTAGAGTTCACACGTGTTCAGAGTGAGTCCCAGGGATCCTCTAAGCCCAATGGCATTTGATACTTTCATAATCGCACTTTGTACATCGTAAGTAGTAAGACATCATTGAAGAGGAAGGAAAGGCGAAGTCACTCCTCTTTGGCCAGCAGAGGATTCTGAACTTTCTTCTGTCTTTTAACACAGCACCCGGCAGTGCCACCTGCTCCTGGACGTCTTCAACTCCACTGAGCACGAGCTGACTGTCAGTGCCAGGAGCAACGAAGAGCTTGTCCTGCATGCGGGCGAGTGCCAGCGGTGAGTGTCCCCATGTCCCACGTCCCTGTGCTTTCACCACCCTGCTGGGGATGCTGTGGATATAATCACCCTCTGACATCTTGAAGGATGGGATGGTCCAGTCTCATCTCCCTTTCAGAGATACTACAGTAGTTATTTGTCTGTGATGGCTTCAAATCAGAGACAAGTGTAAAGTGGCTAAACCAGGAGGCATTTGTCTGAGGCAGCAACAGCACCTGCTTTCAGATACCACATTTGAAGACTTGGACTCATCTGAGCATCTTTCACTTTTAAAATTTGGCATTGATTTGGAAGCTGTATTATTAACATAAATAGGAATTCCTTTGAGGAGTTAATTCTAATAAAAGAGGCTAATCTCACACTTTTCAGAGAGGAGCACTGCCACTTGAGCCCAGTCACGCAGGGAGAGAGGGGTGACACTAGGGAGCCCAGGGCCAGCCTTGTGAAATGCCCTGGGCCAGCAGAGGTGAATGGGCAGCAGAGGTGGAAGTGAGAGCTGGCCAGGAGCAAAGCCAGGGCCACTAGGAGATATCCCTGAGACAGGCAGAGCTCAGTGACTTTAGAAAGATGTCATCCTTCTGTGAAATAGCCCCTTGGATGAGCCCGGCTCTCTACCCCGGGCCTTCCTGCATACCAAGAGGCTGTGCCTCCAATCCCAACCTAGGCTGTAAGGGCATATGCTCAGAGATGGAACTAGAGATGGAATAACATTTTTTTTATTTTAAATTGCTAAACACGTCAAACATAAAAAAAAAATAATTTAGAAACTAACAAGTTCATGTTCTAGTTTAAGCATTTTGCTTTCTTTGTTCCGGATCTGTCTCTCTTTCTATCTCTCTTTTATTTTAAAGAAATAAAATGTTTTAAGAAATAGCTGACATTAATATTACTAGTCAGTGAGGAGATGTGAACCTGAAGCATGATGAGATACTCACTGCACATTCCTCAGAATGGTGAGAGTAGAAAAGATACTCCCAGATGTTGGAGAGGGTGTGGAGACACTGGAACTCTCATGCCTTGTTTGTGGGAAGGTGAAATAGTGCCATGCTTTGAAAAAAGACCTGGCACTTGTTTATAAAACTAGACTTATGCTTACCCTTTGCACAACTATTTTAACCCTAGTTACATACTCATTTTTTAGAGACAAGGTCTTGCTCTGTCACCCAGGCTGGAGTACAGTGGCCAGATCAGAGTTCACGGTAGCCTCCAACTCTTGCCTCAGACTCCTGAGATGACAGGCTCATGTGACCACACCCAGCTAATTAAAAAGATTATTTTTTTTGTAGGACAGGATCTCACTATGTTTCCCAGGTTGGTTTTGAACTCCTAGCCTTGAGCAATTCTCTTGCCTCAGCCTGCAAAGTGTTGGGATTATAGGAGTGAGCCACTGCATTTGGCCAACCCTACTTATTTATTCAAGAAAGCTATAAAACATGGTTACAAAAGGACCTATACAAGAATGTTCCTGGCCAAAAAATAGAAAGAACCCAGGTGTCCATTATAGGAGAATGGATAAACAGGTGCTGGTATTTTCTTACAAATGGGACAGTACTCTGCAGCAAGAATGAATGAATTGCTTGTACACAAACCAAGATGTGTGAGTCTCAGGAACATTGTGCTGAGTGAAGGGAGCTTTACTCAAAAGAGCACACTCCCCGTGATTATATTTATATGAAATCTTAGAACAGCAAAACCAGTCCACTATGGAAACAGGTCATAACAATATCAGTTCCCTCTGGAGGGGTTTCCAGGAGATGTGAGTGGGAAAGTGGCGAGGTGATTTTTTAGGTGGTGGTCCTGAGGTCTGATTTAGTAGGGGTCTGGGCTACACAAGTGTGTACGTCTGGGGAAAGTCAGCAAATGTTCACCTGGATTTCTGTATTTCAAAAAGTGTGAATAAATGTTGAACTCTAGTCAGTGACTGAAGGATGTGGGGTCTGTGTGTGGTGTCTGCAGTTGTCTTTGGATGTGAAATATTAGGCAGATTAACAGGTGGGCAGAGGGACAGGTGAGGTGAGCAGGTGAGAGTGTGATGTTCACAGCAGCACTTTGCAGTGGGCACGCAGGGTGTCCACTAAAATGTTTCAAACATTGTATTTTAAAATTTTCATGAGAAAATGTTGGAAAAAATAAGCAAAAGAAAAAAATAGCTGAACCCTACTCTCCCGTGCACCCTCATCCATCTTCTTTCCTTTTCAGGGAGGTTTCTGACTTGGCGGCGATGGTGTCATTCACACACATGCTGTATACTTTTATCATATAGTATATATGAATATCCACAACCAAACATTACTTTGAGAACAGTTTTTGTTAATGACATAAGTGATTCCATATCATGTTTGTCCTTTGAAAATTTTTAAAATCAGAATTATCCTTTAGAGCTAAATATAAATCTGGTTCTTTCATTTTGATTGCTATTAATATTTCATTGTGTAAATATTCCACTTTTTCATTTCCATGCTAATGCACTAACTGTAAGGTGGTTTCTAGGGTGTTCGTGAGGACTGTTCATGACATACACAAATGCCAAGTCAGGCCCTGTGGCCCTGTAGTTGGAAGCTAAAGGTCCAATGGCTTGGGGGCCATTTATGGCCTTACTTAGAGAGGGGCCGGTTAACCCTCCTTCTCAAGATCACCTTGTGCTTATTCCCCAAACAGAACTTCCCACATAGATGTGGGTGTGCCTGGGGGGCTCCTGTACTCTTCCATGTGTGAGCCTCAAGGGCTGTGGCTGAATGTGGTGTCTCGGGCCCCTGAAGGTAAAGACAGGTGCCTTAGAAGTCACCTCTGCATCCTTTGGGGTCTAAAGCCACTGGCAAGTATGGGCCCCAGTGATGTTGTCCACAGTTGTGTAGGGACCTGCCTGCCTCTCTCTTGTCTGCTGTGTCTAGGTATTTTGCTGTAGCCCAAGATCCCAAAGAACATAAATCTTTTCTTCTTATGACACTAATATGAAACACTTCTTAAAAATTATAAATTGCTAAGCTTGTCAGTATAGTAAGCTTGAATCATTCTTGGCAAGGGAAGGCTGAGTGATATTAGCAATCCCAGTTGCAAATAATTGCAGTTTATTCCTGTGCTTCAGCTTTCTGCATTATTAAGTTTTTTGCTTAAATTCTCATTTCTCAATGTTCCTAACTCATATATTCTTTCTTTCATTCATAAAATATTCATTCAATAAATATTGATACTTCAAGAACTTGCTGTGTGGTAGGACCTGCACCAGGTTCCAGGAGCGCTGAGATGAATAAATAAGGACTTCTCCCAGGTGGTGAGTGCCACAGTGTGACACGTGTCTGCTCCTTCCAGGGCAGCCCCACCTCTATGCCTGACCAAGGCATCCTGCTGTCCTGAGAGCAGTGGGAGCAGTGGGAAAACTAGAGTTCGCGACATTCCATTGCTCTGGGATGTCATCGTAGGTACCTTCCCCAGTGTCTCCATTGCTAACACCCACTAACCCATGGTGACTCTGCCATGGGTCCTTGTTTGGGAGGTCTGAGCCCTGAGGGTCAGCATGCAGAGAAGCACTTCCCTTCCCTTTCTTAAACTTCTTTTGCCTTGCCAGCCTCCTGGGGTCAGAAACCTTCATTGAGGGGTCCAGAGGAAAGGGCAGGTAGCTGCTGTATGTTACTGGGCAGCACCTGCAGACCTTGGCCTCAGACAATTCCTGATATATCCAGGCTTTGTCTCCTCAGTGTCCAGTCTTTCCCACAGCCCCAAACTTCACGCCTCTCCCATTCCCCCATAGGAGCCTTTTCTGCCACTCCTTGGGCTTTGCTAGGTGCCAAAGCAAGCTTCCCTCTGCCTGGGCTTTGCCACTCTGAAGTGGGCAGAGGGTGGGCTCTGCTGTGGGTGGGTGCGAGTGTTGCTCAAGACTCCATCTTTTATCTCTCTACCAGAAGAGCAGCGAGTGATGCACTTCTCCCTAGGAAGAGGGTAGGTACATGGTACTTTCTTCCAGAGCAAGGGTTCTCAACCTTCCTAATGCTGCAAGGTATTTTCATTGTTAAAAGGGGTCGTCACCCACAGGTTGAAAACCGCTGTATTCTAGAGAGCACAGCCTAGTCTGAAAAGAAGAGCCAGATGCCCGATATTCATGTGGCGTTGATGCTGCCCTTTGCAGAACCTGGGCATTTAAGGGTGGTATGCAATCTGAGGGAGAGAACAACCCCAGTCAGATTCCTGTGGCACCTGCCTACTTCCCTTCCTCCTGATAGAAAGAGGTGATCTTGTTTGAGTTAGTATAAGAGCTAAGGGCAGAGATGCTCCCTGGCAGAGGAAGGAGCAGCAGCGTGCTCCTAGGGAAGAAAGGGGGGAAAGAAACATTGACTTACCATTTCCCATGTGAAATCACAGTCAACCTCCTAAAAGCCTCGTGAGGGAGATTTTGCTCTCATTTTATAGATAAGGAAACTGAGTGAGTTGGTCAACATCACAAAGAGGGAACCACACGTGTCTCATGCCAAGGGCAGGTAACTTTGATCTAAGCCTGGTGTGATGTGGGAGAGGCTGCGGCAGGGTTGTAGGGACCACTTGTGTTTATCACTCTTCTTTCTGCTCTGTGTGACCTTTGGTAAATTGTGTTCAGCATTGTTAAGAATGACTCTAGCCAGCAGAAGAAAGGGGGAGGCAGAGAAGGTGAGACCTCTGGTTTCCAGGGTGCTCCTGTGTCCATCAGCAAACTTTTCCCAAGGGTCTACCTGGTGTCAGAGTTTGCTGGGAGTGAAGCTGGCAAGTAGATGTAGTGCAGCTCGTGCCTCACAACAGTGACACTTTAGTATGAGGAAGAGCACACACATGCCTCGTGACTCCTGGACACAAAACACGAGGACAGTTGACAGTACAGAGGGGCAGCGGAAGGCGGCGGAGAAGGTGTCCCGGCAGAGGTGGTGTGAACATGGAATCCATCTGAGTTTGGTTGGGCTGCTGTAACAGAAACCCCACAGACATGGGTGGCTTATGAATAGCAGAAATTTATTTCCCACAGTTCTGGAGGCTACAAGCTCAAGGTGCCAGCAGATTCTGTATCTGGCAAGGCCCCACTCCCTGGTCTGTAGATGGAGCCCTCTTGCTGTGTGCTCACACTGTGGGGGAGGCAAGGGGTTTTTCCTGAGCTGACTTTACAAGGACATGAATCTCAGTCATGTGGGCTCTGTTTCATGAGCCAGTCACCTCCCAAAGGCCCTACCTCCTAACTACCACCTTTGGGGGTGAGGATGTCAACATGAGGATTCTGAGGGGACACAGGTATTCATTCCACAGCAGGATGTGACGGATAGAAGGAGTTAGCTAGGGCTGGGGCACATGGTGTGGCACAGGGGGCATGCTGGGGAGGGGTACAGGGGAAGTGGTAGCATGGATGGGTGGTTTGCAGACTCTGAAAAATAGAGGTTTTTTTTTTTTTGAATAATCGAGTTTTTAAAAATTGGAAATAACACTCCTGCCATCATTATTTTTTAGAGATATCTTCTTTGTCTTAGAACATTTAAGCAAATGAGTGTAGAAAATGTTTTTCACCTTCCTAATCTCTTCTTTAAAATGTCCTTTGGAAATTAGTGACTCATCTCAGCTTGTGAGTTTCTGTGACATGCTCGATGCATCAGCTCTGTGATTAAGGACCATTGGTTAACTTTGCTCTTGCCTGACATGATTCATGGTTCCTGGTGTGCAGTGATTACATTTCCTGGGCTCTGCACCATCAGTCATGACACTAAAAACACTGTCCCCAGTTGTGTAGCTGAAGGCCAGTATTAACTTTCATTTCTGTCCTAGGAGTGGTGTCACGCAAGACACTTTCACATACCTGGCTTCTGCAGTCCTCTGTGGGAATGGGCTTTGTGCCCATTTTCCCTATGAGTCAGGCCAGCTGAACTTCCAAGGGACAGTGCAGTCAGTTGGAATCAGACCCAAGGGCTGAGCACCAGCCACCATTGCACTGCAGGAGGCCTCTGTGCGTGAGTTACCCATAAGCCATGCAGATCTGGACAGCCCTGGTCATCCAGTTTCAAGGGATAACCATAGACAGTAGCAGCTTTTCTGAATGAAGCAGCATGAACTTTCTTAAGAAGATACAGTGTCAACAGCAGCAAATTTACTGGAAAATTAAGATATGATAATTATTGTGTTTTTTGTTTAATTATCAAACCATTAGGATTAAATTTCATGACAACCCTCACTTATGCATAAGCCTCTTTATAATTATCGTAATAGATGTTATCTCATTACGTGCTTCAGGATGCTCGGTTTTGCTCTGTTCCCCCTCACTGCAGAGGCACCATGTTCAGAGGATGTGTCCAAACACTGTCATCGCTGGAGAGATTGATTGCTGGGAGGATCTGAATGGATCAGCTCTGCTGCCTGTCTTGCCAGTGCACGCTTGTGGATCACAGAGTGGCTTTGGTGCAAAAGGGGCAGGGAAGAGCTCCCTGAGCCATCTGCAGTGCAGGGTGCTCTGAAATGCTCCTGGAGGAATTCTGTGCAGTTTCTTCTCCTGGGGCTCATGCTGTTGCCCCATGTTATTGTTTTTCCCCACCCAGAGCAGCTCCAAAACTCAGATATCCAGCTCTGCCTCTCAACTGTCTCTTTTGGGGCTTATTTGATATCTTGGAACATTCCAAAGAACCCTCTGAGTCCCCTGTGGGACACTACTGCATGGAACCAAGCTTCATTCCTAGTTGTTGCTCAACCTCATTTATGTTATTAGCATTTCTCAACCCTCTGCGTTCCCTTCCGAGTTGAAGGTGATTTTTAAAATTTCCCATGTATGATGCTATGTTTTTCATCTGAGAGGAAAATGGGAGAGTTCTTCAGAAACTTGACTTCTAGAAGCAAGGAGAAAACATCTCCATGTGCTCTTGTCCCTGCAACTGATTGTAGGGGAAACTGAGGCTCAAATTCATCCAGCGTGTCCTTGGCAGAGGCTGTTAGGAGCCTGGGCTCCAAGCTATCTGTACAGGGTCTCTGCCATTCCACACTGCCTCTCTGCTAATTAGCAGTTTTAAAGTTTTCCTAATAGAAACCCAGATGGCTCTGTAATCAATAGGTGCCTCCGAATGATTAATGGGCAGAAGGCAGAAATGTTCGAGTTCGGCCTAGGGAAGCAATTTGATTAGAGAAATTCAATACTTGGGAAGATACAGTGGCGTGCAGACTCAGATGACAGAAGGAATTCTTTCCTCTTTGCAAGAAAAGAAAAATAAGATTATTTGATTAGGTTTGATGCACTGCACGACTTCCTCTGCAATCTCAGATGGGAGGTTTTCCTTCTGGGTCTTTATTTTATTATAAAATCATAGCTGTGTACATTAATGTGATCATGGGGCACCATACACTGGTTTTATAGACCATTTGATATATTTTCATCACACTGGTTAACATAGCCTTCCTGGCATTTTCTTAGTTATTGTGTTAAGACATTTATATTCTATATTTAGTAAGTTTCACATGTACCCTTGTAAGATGCACCGTAGGTGTGATCCCACCAATCACCCTCCCTCCGCCCATCCTCTCTCCTCCCCTCCTATTTCTCTCCCCCTTCCCCATATTCTTAGGTTATAACTGGGTTATAGCTTTCATATGAAAGCCTTAAATTAGTTTCATAGTAGGTTTGAGTACATTGGATACTTTTTCTTCCATTCTTGAGATACTTTACTAAGAAGAATATGTTCCAGCTCCATCCATGTAAACATGAAAGAGGTAAAGTCTCCATCTTTCTTTAAGGCTGCATAATATTCCATGGTGTACATATATACCTTTAGTAATCTGTCTTATAATCTCTAGCCACCTTGATTTCCTCAGATGTTTAGCTCTGTCTTTTCTTCTCATAGAGTCCCTGGGCTCCACCTAAGTTCCCTCTTCCTTCACCATGACCAGGAAACTCTCTATAAGCACGAACTCAGACTAACCTTGTGGATTTCTAGTCTCTCAATTAGAATTGATCTTCGTTGCTTTTTTGTCCAGTATGTTGAAAATCACTGTTTCACATTTTTTATGATTATTTTTATTTTTTACAGGTAGGTGTGGTAGGCTGAATTACAGATACATTCCCACCACCACCACCCATATCTCCACAAACAAATACCCAGAATCTGTGAGTATATTACCTAACATTGCAAAAGGGACGTTACAGCTGTGATTAAGTTAAGGATGTTGAGTGGGGAGATTATCCTGTATATCTGCATTGGCCCAGTGTAATTATAAATGTCCTTGTAAGAGAGAAGTAGATGTGAAAAAAGAAGTAGAGAGAGATTTGAAGATGCCGTCCTGCTGGCTCTTAAGATGGTGAAAGGGGCCATGAGCCAACAAATACAAGGTATGCAGCTCTAGAAGCTAAACCAGAAAATCTGAAAACTGATTTCCTCTATAGCCTCTGGAAGAACATGGCCCTACCGACACCTTTCACTGGTTTTTTCCTCCAGTGAAACCCACTTCAGACTTATGACTCCCAAAACTTGAAGATGAAAAATGTGCACTGTTTTAAGCTACTAAGTTTGTGATAACTTGTTACATTAACAATAGGACACTGATACAGAGAACAACTTTTGTCCCCATTACTCCATTGTAAGTGAAAATGGAAAGCAATAATTATACAAATTACTACTAAGGAGAGAAACAAAGGAAGGTGAAAATTCTCTAATCATTAAATGAGGCCACCATTACCCTGAAATCAAAAAAGAAAAGTTATTGGGCAGTGCCTGTGGCTCAAAGGAGTAGGGTACTGGCCCCATATACCAGAAGTGGTGGGTTCAAACCCAGCCCCAGCCAAAAAAAACTGCAAAAAAAAGAAAAAAAAGAAAGAAAAGAAAAGTTATCACATGAAAGGGAAACTACAACCCAATATGCCTCAGTACTTACAAATACAATAGCAGATTAAACTAGCAATATATAACAAGAATAGTGTACTATGATCAAGTGGAGTTCATCTCAGGAATGGAAATATGGTTGACTTACATTTCTTCCTCCATGTAAATGTGCATTTCTCTTTCACCCTCCCTATGAGCACAACCTAACAGTGGACTAGGTGGAAAGACAGAAACAGGGTTAGCAGAAACAAAACCCCAGTGTTACAGAGCACAGTCAGAAATGTAAAGCTGAGAGATTCAGATGGACCTCATTTATTAATTGCTTACTAAAACATATTTCCTATAAGGAAACAATAAGTACTTTAAGCAATCTGCCTTTCTTTTTTTTTTTTTTTTTTTTTTTTGTAGTTTTGGCCGAGGCTGGGCTTGAACCCACCACCCACAACATATGGGGCCAGCACCCTACTCCTTGAGCCACAGGTGCCACCCACCATCTGCCTTTCTTTTAAAACCTAATTAATGACTACTGTTACATCAACAAAAATCATAACCAAAATTTGATCACTGAGACCAGAACCTTACTAAAGAGCTTGTATTTTACACTTAGTAATAGGAATCCATTTATGTATTTAATTAGTGATGTAATAAGTTAAAAGTTTTCCTTTAGAGCAGCAACTTCTAAAGTGCTGTTCAGATACCTAGGAGCTTGGCAAATGATCCATGTAGTTTAGGAGAAAAAGTATTAGTATTTCTATTACATTCATTAGATCTTAGAATTCCTTTGTTCAAAATTTGTGCATTTATAATTTACCCTTCTCAATTTCCTTAATATATGTAGATATGTTATAAATAAAGATACAGCTTTTAGGGGTACTACAAAAATATTTCTTTGAGAAGGGTACATTCTCAAAAATGTTTGCAAATTTCTGCGTTGTAGAATCCAAGATCACAGAGCTCTCACACTACAAGTGTCATCTGAGGACACAGAAAAAAGGAAGGAGATGAAATAACTGGTGACTCAGCCACTTCAGTCTCTCAGCAGTGGCTGCCAGCCTCCCCCTACAACAGGAATAATCAGCTCCCACATTTGCAATCTTATATTCAATTATTCTCCCCATCCTCATATATATATATTTTTTTCACAGTGATGGTAAACACCCAAATGATCTCATTTTAATGCAGATATGACACATTTTCTGCCTTTAAACATCCAAGTTATGTCTTTCTCCTCCCAGGGTAAGATGGCATAGTCCAGTTGTCATGGAAACCAGAAGACTATCATGTTATTATAGTTGATGTTAGTTTTCTATGGCAACTGGATAGTGCAAATTTACTCTCAGAGGCCAGATTTTATTCTATACCTCAGGAACTCCAACCCCTCAATCTAATAAGGAAATGAATACCAGAAATTCACTAAGATATATATGCAGTAGAAGGAAAATATTTATTTTATTATTTTTTTTTTTCTTTTGCAGTTTTTGGCCGGGCCCAGGTTTGAACCCGCCACCTCCAGCATATGGGGCTGGCGCCCTACTCCTTTGAGCCACATGCACCACCCTAAAAGGAAAATATTTCTATACAATGGTTTGGGAACTTTTCAGTAGAAAGATTGACAATTTTGTCTTTCTTGTCAGAAACATGCTTATATTTCAATCCCAGCTCAGCATGCTCTTAAAAGATATTCACAACATATGCTAAGTCTGAATGAAATCTCAGGGATCATTCAATCCTAGTTCAACTCTCACTTCTAAAAGTGGCATCTGATGACACTAATTCCCAAAGAGAGGGAAAATGGAGGTATATTTGAGAAGCTTTCATGTCTCTTCCATAAGTGCCTCAGATGTGAATCACAGAAGGGGTTAGAAGTTTTCTGTCTACCTGCAGTGAGCAACATCTACACTCATAAAGGCAAGGATCACTTGGAACTCCAGATACCAGATGCTTGGGTTTAGAAGTGCCTCTCGGCACATGCCTTTGCTTAAGATCTCTGTCTCTGTGGAGTGTGTAGTGCATCTTGGTCATCATAGAAGTTAAATTTTCATCTATGCCATAGATTGACTTCTCCTTCCTATGATACCCTGAAATCTGTAGAGCCAGAGCCAAAAATCATAGTCCTCCGTCATTCAAAAAGTCTATATGGATAAAGAAATAATTATGATTTGCTATTATACTAAATTATGTCATGATAAAAAGCCTGACAAAAATCAAAGCTACCCAAATGTGAAATAATGGTCTATTCAAAAATTAAATGCTATGTATCCATTGTAAAGATGAGGCATATTTAAATGTACTAACAGAAAAATATTGAAATACAATCAAGCTACAGGCTAAGAAGTAAAAAAAAAAAAAAATTATGTCATTTATTATAAAACACACATTGAAAAAGAAGATATATTTTTCTTCTTAAGCCATAATTACTAATAAATGCATAGATAAAAGGACTTGAAAGATAATACACTAAAATGTTGAAATAGTTGCATATAAAGGCAGGGGAATAGCATTATGGGAGGTTTGCTGAAATAAAGTTTTAGAATACATGTAATTTTTGAATGTTTTATAAAGATAACCAATTGATATTTTACATATGCAACTAAATGTTACTTTTAAAAATACTATACAAAAAATAAAAGAAAATAAAAATGCTATACAGAGACAAGAAGAGATAAATGAGGCATATGTGAAAAAATAACCAAGTAAGTATAGCAATTTTAACATCAGATAAAGAAAGTTCAAGAATAGCTTTAAGGTAACTCAAGTGGCTATTTCATAAGTATAGTGCTAGAATAATCAAGATCATTAGTTGGGTGACACTGACAGAAAAAGAAAACATACATGGAGGCGTAAACTTGCAATTCCTCTAGTATAGGACTTACAGCTTCCTTCTCACAGCCACTAACGTCAGAGATAAACAGAAAGCCAGCTGGAAAAGGAAAGATGCAAACTCAGTATCAAAAGCAGAAACTAGAATAGCAAAGCTGCAAGAAAGTGGTTTCATAAATAACACAGCCTACCTTTTTACCTAAGACACACGCATGCACATTTTAATGAATTTTAGAATTTTCATACATCATAAAAGCTACTTACTACTTTTGCTTAACAAGAAAAGTGCCCTTCATACAAACAAAATAGTCTCACCTTCTTCCTATATCCTCTCCCTCAAAAGGGACACACAAAGTTCCAAGAGTCATCCTATCCAAGAATGGATACCACTCATCATGTACTTCTTGGGCTAGTATCAGTCATTCCTCAAAGTCACTCACTGTTTGAACTGAATACTCCATATAATAAGGTCTACACTGCAAGTTTAACCACAAATAATCAATATAAGGAATAATAATAGGAAGTAGAAGAAATAGAAGAGGAAAGTAGACATAAGTACAATCAATAAAATATTCATACAATTGATGAACCCCATGATAGAATAATAAAGAAAGAAAGAGAAAAAAACAAACAGCCAATATCAGGAATAACAGAGAAGCTATCACCACAGATTCTATAGACATTAAAATTATAAAGGAATTTATGAAAATTATATGCCAATACATTTTAAAACAGATGAAATTGACAATGTTATTTGAAGGGACAACTTACCGACACAACAAGAATAAGAAACAGGAAATTTGAATAGCTTGACATCTATGAAGGAAATTAAACTCAAAACACAAAACTTACCCAGAGAATGGGAGGAGGATCCAGAGCTAAATGGCCCCCAAATTCTATGAAATGCTGAAGCAAGAAGTAATACCAATCTTATGCTAAAAATTCTGGAAAATGCACCTTAAAAACCATTTTATGAGACCAGCATAACAACTCTTATATCAGTTATGATCAAGATATCACAGTAAGAAATTTGGAGGTACACTGATTCCCCAACAATTAAAAAATATATATGAAGGCAAATATTCTTCATGTTGATTGTGTAATCCCATTGCTAGACATCTATACAGAAGAAAAAAAATCATTTTATCATAAGGACATTTGCACTAGATTGTTTACTGCAGCTCAATTTACAATCACCAAGATGTGGAAACAACCTAAGTACCCATCAACCCAGAAGTGAATTAATAAACTATGGTATGTATAAACCCTGGAATACTATTCAGCCATAAAAAGATGGAGACTATACATTTTTTGTATTAACCTGGATGGAGTTGAAACACACTCTTAGTAAAGTATCACAAGAATGGAAAAGCAAGTATCCAATGTATTCAATACTAATATGAAGCCAGTAGATTAACTAATACATGGCCACACAAGAGAAAAATTCAATTCAAGTTGGGGGTGGGGGGTTAGGGGAGGCAAAGGGATTTGGGTGCTCCCACCTAATGGGCACAATGTAAGGGTATATGCCACACCTCCTGGATGTGGGACACAACTACAACAGGCGCTCCACCTAACAAATGCAAACATTGTGACCTAAGGGTTTGTACCCTCGTATTAATCTGAAATGAAAAAAAAATTAAAAAACATATACAAAGAAAAACAAATACCCTTTATGAACATAAATAGATGTAAAATTATTCACTTTCAGGCACAAGCTTCATGTCACGCTGCTAGGAAGGGAAGAAGACAAAATCTGAACCCAGGTCTCACTACCTCCACAAATATGGCTTCATTCCCCCTCTCCTGTGTTTGGAATCCTGTCTTTGAAATAGAACCCAGAAATGTGACCTTGGCAATGTTACCTATTGCATTTTTAATGAAACATTTAGAGATAATTGTATATTTGCATGCAATTGTAGCAAATAATACAGACAGGTCCTTTGTGCACTTTATCCAGTTCTCCTATTGTTGAAGAATAGTCCATGGTATGGGTGTACCAAAATTTGTTTAACTATTACCCATTAAAATACATCTGAGTTAACTCTAGTTTTTGCTATTACAAATAAACTGCTATAAACATTCATGTGAAGGTTTTTCTTTGTGTATGTGTGAATGTTAAATCATTATCTCTCTTGAATAAATGCCCAGGAATGCAACTGCTCGATAGTGTAGTAATTGCAAGTTTAGTTTTATAAGGAACTGCTAAACCATTTTCCAGAGTGGATGTATTATTTTGCATCCCCACCAGCAATATATGAATGATCCAGTCTCTATGCATCCTCGCTGGCATTTGATGTTCTATTTTTTATTGAACAATTTATGATAGGTTTGCAGTGATATTCATTGTGGCTTTAATTTTCTTTTTTTCATTCAATATTCTTAATGTTTTTTTTCATGTATACATTAATGCATTTATGGGGTACAATGTGCTGATTTTATATACAATTAGGAATGCTTAAATCTATAGTTAATATAGGGTTTCACCTCATTTACTTAATTGTTGTATTAAGACATTTATATTCTATACTTAGTAGATTTGACATATTCCCTTGCAATACGCTCCATAGGTGTGGTCCCACCATTTACTCTCCCTCCATCAAACCTTCCCCCTCTCCTCCCAGCCCCCTCTTCCCTCGGACATCTTAGGCTATAGTTGTGATTTATCTTTCATATGAAAGTGTGAGTGATTATAAATTGGTTTTCATGGCCTTATTTATCTTCTTATATACAGTTTGGGAAAGTGTCTCTTCATGTCTTTTGTTCATTTTCTGATTATATGTTTGTGGTTTGTTTTTTTGTTTTGTTGTTTTTGTTTTTGTTATTTGCTGTTTTTTAAGTTTCTTATTTTCTATATACTAGTCCTTTGTCATGCCTGTGGTTTAAAAATATTTTATCACACTCTGTAGCTTATTTTTTAATCCTCTTCAAAGGATGTTTATCAGAACAGAAGTTTTAATTTTCATGAAGTCAAATATATCCATTTTTCCTTGTATAGATTGTGCATTTAGTGTCAAACATAACAACTCTCGGCCTAGCCAATTCCATAAATTTTTTTTCTATCTTCTTCTAACAGTTTATAATTGTACATTTAAGTTTGTGGTCCAAAATTAATTCTGTATAAGGGGTAAGAATTGGATCAAGGTTTATTTGGGGGCCCATGTATATTCAAGTGCTCTAGCACCAGTTTTTAAAAGGCTGTATTTCCTCCACTGAATTGCTTTTGTAACTTTGTTAAAAATCAATGGGACAGGCTTAGTGCCTGTAGCTCAGTGGGTAGGCCGCCGGCCACATACACTGAGGCTAAAGGGTTCCAACCCAGCAGGGCCTGCCAAACAACAATGACAACAACAACAACAACAACAAGAAAAAATAGCCGGGCGTTCTGGCGGGCACCTGTAGTCCTAGCTACTTGGGAGGCTGAGACATAATCGCTTAAGCCAAAGAGTTTGAGGTTACTGTGAGCTGTGACGCCATGGCACTCTACTGAGGGGGACATAGTGAGACTCTGTCTCAAAAAAAAAAGAAAACCTCAATGGGGCATATTTCTGTGGTTGTATTTTTGGATTCCTGTCAAAAAATGAAATACTTAGATGCAAATGTATTAAAACATGAATAGGAGTTGCATAATACAAACTATTCAACACTGATGAAAGTAATAAAAGAAGACAAACATAAATGGAAAAATAAACTGTGTTGACAGGCTGGAAGAATCAGCATAGTAAAGATTTCAATTCTACACAAATTTGTACATGGATTTAATTCAATTTTTTATCAGTGGGTTCCAACCTGCCAGCCCAGGTCTATGTGGCCAGTGCCCTGGCCGCTGAGCTGCAGGCGCTGAGCCAGCTATAAGTCTTGAAATCAGGTAGACTGATTTCCTGTCACTTTATTCTTTTTCAAATTTTTTATTGCTATTTTAGAAAACGCTCATATGTATCTACAAAAAATTAACATGTATTTTGATAAAAAATTGTGTTCCATTGATCTATGTGTCTGATTATGATAGCTATAAGTCTTTTTTTGTTTGTTTGTTTTAATACATTTGCATCTAAGTATTTCATTCAAGGGGTTTTGCCCCAGCCCCTGGTAGCCACTATTCTACTCTCTGCTTTGATGAGTTTGACTTTTTTAGATTTTGCATGTAAGTAAGATCATCCAATATTTGTCTTTCTGTGTCTAGCTTATTCCACTTAGCATAATTTACTCTAAGTTCAATCCATGTTAGCATAATGTACTCTAAGTTCAATCCATGTTGTTAGAAATGGCAGGGTTTCCTTCTTTTATAAAGTTAAATAATATAATATTGTCTGGATGTACCATAGTTAATCCATTTACCTACTGAAAGATCTCGATTGCTTCCAAGCTTTGGCTGTTATGAATAAAGTGATAAATATCTGTGTGCAGGTTTTTGTGCAAACAGAAGTTTTCAGTTCATTTGGGCAAATACTAAGGAGCACTATAGCTGGATCATATGATAAGAGTATGTTTAGCTTTGTAAGAAACTGCCAAACCATCTTCCAATGTGGCTGTATCATTTTGCATTCCTAGCCGCAAAGAATGCGAATTCCTGTTTCTCTACCTCGTCTCCAGTATTTGGTGTTTCAGCATTCTGGATTTTGGCCATGCTAATAGATATGTAGCGATATATCATTTTCATTTTCATTTGCATATCCCTAACAACATATGTTTTGGAGCATCTTTTCATATTCTGTGCCATCTGTATTATCTTCATTGGTGAGGTGCCTGTTTACATCTTTTGCCCATTTATTTAATGGGAGTTTTTGTTTTCTTATAGTTGATTTTAAGAGCTATTTATATATTTTGGATAATGGTCCTTGCCCAGATACCTCTTTTGTAGATATTTTCTCCCTTTTAGTGGCTTTTCTTCTTCTTCTCTCAAACGTGTCTTTCTGAGAGCAGAAGTTTTATATTTTAATGAAGTCCAGCTTATCAGTCATTCCTTTCATGATTGTGCTTTGACTTTGTATCAAAAAACAGTGCCAAACCCAAGATCATCTACTTAGTGTCCTATGTTATCTTCTGGAATTTTTATAGTTTTACATTTTACAATAGGTTTAAGACCTATTTTGACTTTTGTGTCTGTATTTAGAATTATTAATTTGCACATAGGTACCTAGTTGTTTCAGCAACATTTGTTGAGAAAACTATCTTTTCTCCTTTATAACACCTTTGTTCCTTAATCAAAAATCAGCTGGCTATATTTGCGTATTTCTTTTTTTTTTTTTTCTTTTTTGCCCTTTCTTTTATTGTTTAGGATTCGTTGAGGGTACAAAGATTTAGGTTACACTGATTGCAGTTGTTAGGTAAAGTCCCTCTTGTAATTGTGTCTTGCCCCCAAGAGGTGTGCCATACAGCATGACCCCCCAGCCCCCTCTCTCCTCCTCTCTTCCTGATCCCTCATTCCTCTACCCTCCACCTTATATTAGATCATCTACTGCCTTCATATTAGAAATGAGTACATTGGATTCTTGATTCTCTATTCTTTTTATTTATTTATTTTTTTTTTTTTTTTTGAGACGGAGTCTCAGTATGTCACCCTCGGTAGAGTGCTGTAGTGTCACAGCTCACGGCAACCTCTAACTCTTGGACGTAAGCAATTCTCTTGCCTCAGCCTCTAAAGTAGCGTGGGACTACAGGCGCCCGGCCACAACACCCGGCTATTTTTTTTGTTGCAGTTGTCATTGTTGTTTAGCAGGCCCAGGTCGGGTTTGAACCCGCCTGCCTTGTTGTATGTGGCTGGCACCCTACCCACTGAGCCACAGGCGCTGCCCACTTCTCTATTCTTGTGACACTTTACTATGAAGAATGTATTCTACTTCCATCCAGGTTAATACAAAAGATGTAAAGTCACTATTTTTTTAATGACTGCATAGTATTCCATGGTATAGATAGACCACAGCTTGGGTGTTTTTTTTTTTTTTATTGTTTTATTTTATTTTTTTTTTTAAATACAGAGTCTCAATTTATTGCCCTCCATAGAGTGCTATGGCATCACAGCTCACAGCAACCTCCAACTCCTGGGCTTAGGCAATTTTCTTGCCTCAGCCTGCCAAGTAGCTGGGACTACAAGTGCCCGCCAGAACACCCAGCTATTTATTTGTTGCAGTTTGGCCAGGGCCGAGTTCAAACCAGCAACCCTCAGTATATGGGGCAGACGCCCTACCCACTGAGCCATAGGCACTGCCACAGCTTGTTAATCCATTCCTGGGTTGGGCATTTAGGTTGATTCCACGATTTGGTGATTGTAAATTGAGCTGCCATAAATAGTCTAGTGCAAATGTCCTTATGATAAAATGATTTTTTTTTTCTTCTGGTTAGATGCCTAGTAATGGGATTGCAGGATAAAATGGGAGGTATAATTTGAGTTCTTTGAGAATTCTCTATGATATTTCATTTAGTTTTGAAGTATAATTTCATTGTGTATAAGATTTTAGTTTGGTGGATTTTTTCTTAAACCATTTAAACATTTTACTCTACTGACATCTAGCATGCCTGATATCTAATGAGACATCTTCTGTGATTTCTGTTCTTTTTCTTCTACAGGTAAGGTAGTTCCCCTCTCTGGTTTCTTTCAGGATTTTCACTTCACATTTTGTTTTCTGCAGTTTATGTTATGTCTAAGTGTAGATTTTATGGTATTTATCTTGACTGGTATTCTCTGGGATTCCTAGATCTCTCTGGTTTGTTGTCTAGCATGAATTCCGTAAAGTTCTTGGTAATTGTTATTTCTGTTATGTCTTCTGCTCCATTTTCTCTTCTCTGTCTGTTATTCTATTCTCTCTCTCTCTCTCTCTCTCTCTCTCTCTCTCTCTCACATCTTTTAAAAGTTCTTCATGGTACTTAAATACGCTAGGATTCATTTTTCACGTTTTTTCTCATTATGTTTCAACTTGGGGAGTTTCTCTTAACCTACTTTCAAACTCACTGACTCTTTCCTTGTCCTTGTTATCTATTAATGAACTCATTAAAGGTGTTCTTCACCTCTGTTGCAATGATTTTTATTTCTAGCATTCTTTAAATTCTTGTTTAGAATTCCCATCTCTGTGCTTACATTACCTTTCTGTTATGGCATGGTATCTATGTATTTTTCTCTAGGTCCCTTAACATATTAATGATATTTATTTTATTTTCTCTGATCATTCCAAAATATGTGTCATATCTAGTTTGTTTGTAAGGCTTGCTTTATCTCTTTGAACTGTGTTTATCCTGAATTTTAGCATGCCTTGTGATTTTTTGTTGAAGTTAAACATGATATAGGAATTGAAGCAAGTATGCCTTTAGTGTAACGTTTTATATTAATCTGTCCAGGAGATAGCTGTGTTTAAAGTTTGCTATTGTTATAAGTGCCAGAGCTTCAAATTCCTCTAATGTCCTTGTAATTGCTTTTATCTCCTCTGTTGCTTTAGGCTTTTGTAAGAATTCATCCTTGGACAGAAACAACCTTGAGACTCTTTTATCTGTAATGTACTGTTAGTATATCAGAGCCCGATTAAAGTGGTTGCAAGGAGTAAGGGAGAGGAAGCTTTCTATAATCTCATGATTGAATCATAGTCTTTTATGAAGTATGAGTCCCTAGGTTAGTGTCTTCATAGGTGTTTCTTACTTTTTTCTCCCTCTTAATTATTACAGGAAGACTAGAGGAGGCTAGAATTGGGTTTTTGCTTTTCTTTGTTGGTAGGACAAGTTTGCAGTAAAGTCATATCTTTTGGCAAGTTCACCTTTGATAAAGAGAAGTTCTGGATGTACTTCAATGGTTACTTTCCATTTTTGTCAGACACAGAGGGCATATTTCTTGATTCTTCACCAAGAGAGTCTGGTAAGGATCCTAGAGATAAAACCCAGGAAAATTTACCCTTCCTCAAAACTTGGGCCCTAGGAGGTATTTCTCATTGTCAAGCAAATCCACAGACTCCAGCAATTTGTCAAAATTACTATTTGTGAGTCCCTATCAGTTTATTGTCCCAGCAGCTTCTGTACCAAGTAATCTTGGCTGTTTTTCTCTGTATGTTCCTGCCTCTCCTGATTTCAGGATTGTGGCCTCAATTCTCCGATGGACCTAAGAAAAGTCACTGATTTTCAGTTTGTTCAGCTTTTTTCTTGTTGTAAAAATGGAAGTAATTACTTTCAAGCTCTTTGCACATCAGAGCTGAAAGTAGCCCTTCCTCCTCCACCATCTTTGTGGCTTTACTCCAGTAACATCCCCCTTTAAAATAGATTTTGGAACCTTTATTAGGATCCATTGAATTTATAGATTATTTGGGGGAGAACAAATATTCTAGGTTTTTTTCTCGTGTCTTTCACTAATTATTCATAATTTTATTCATAATTCCTAAGTGGCAATTATTACAACCTTTAAAATTGTAAAAAAAAGAACTCTCATTTCTTTAAAAAATTGAAAAGTTTAGTCTTATTCCTTAAATTCTAAATATAAATCTATATTCCTTATATCCTATCTATAAATCTATAAAACAAATACAAGGAACTAATCCAATTAGCACGTTTTTCGTGACTGAAGTTCCATTTTCCCAACCATCCTTAAAAATAAACCATTGTAGAGTCTTTCAGTTCTGCCAAAGTGAAATAATCCCATTCCCCCCAAGACCTGCCCCTTGCAATAAAATCTCTGAATTTAGCACAACAACATTTTAGAGGACACTGAAAGAAAGAAGGAAAACTACAAAGGGATCTCCAGACTTAGGGAACAACGCAGTCATAGAAGTGAATTCTCTGGGTTTCCTCATTGCCTCCAATTTATCCTGGACAGGGCACTGTAGAAGCCTTCAAAATAAAACTTCCAAAAGGCAAAAAAACAAACAAACAAACAAACAAAAAACTTCAAGAAATGTTTATTATCCCTAGTGAAAGGATTGGGAGAAAATGACATAACAATAGAAAATCTTTTGGCACTACCTACCCTATTTCAGCCAAACATTAATCCATCAATGGTAAAACCATACCCTTCCCCCCAGAGATTTAGTAGGTCAGCATGATCAGAAGCTGATTTCCCATTCCATCCTACCCCTGCCCTACAGAAGCAGGCAGCCTCTCTCCCATTTCCCCACCTGTCTCTGATGCTATCAGAGAGTTATGTTGGTGAGCCAATCTTCCAGCCCTACTCAGCAAAAGCAGGCAGTCCTTTGATTCTTTAGCTATGGTAATGGCATCAGATTCCTGGAGCAATGTAAGCCTCCATCCTACCCAGAATCAATAAGACTGGACAAAAAGGTGCATGTTGGGGCTAGTTGACCCTCTACTCATTCACCCCATGTCAATGGGACCCAGCAGGGAGCTGAACCTACAACTGCAACTACAATCTAACATTAGCAAGACTATAAGAGGGCAAGTGATAGGTGTGGCTAGTCAGCATTCTTCCTAGGAGGCCCACCAGGAACTGAGCTCTATTCCCACCCACCAATGCAGCAGACTAAAAAAATGAACATAACTCAGTGCCATAGCTCACGCCTGTAATCCCAGCACTGTGGGAGGCTGAGAAGGGAGAATTGCTTGAGCAAGAGTGAGACCCTGACTCAAAAATGAAAAAGAAAAAGAAAAACCCAGCCAGGTACCATGAGGAGTGCCTGTAATCCCAGCGGCTTCCAGAAGCTGAGGCAGCTGGATGCCCACAGCCCATTGCAGTGAGTTCCGGTGCCATTGCACTCTGCTCAGGGCATACGGTGGGACTTTGTCTCAACAACAACAATAAAAAAAAGCAAAGAAATAAACATTTTTGAAAACAATGAAATAAAAATAATGAACACAGACTCAGGGACCTGTGGGACGATAAAAAATAAAATATATAAAACAATAATTATATGTTGGTAGGAACAGAGTTTATCGATATGTAATTTGTTTGAATAACATAAAGAAGAGGTACAAATGATAGGAGCAGAAGTTTTATATTCTATTGAAGCTAAGTTGGTATTAATTCAAAATATGTTGTTATAAGTTTAAAAGGTTAAATGCAATCTTTAATGTAACCATCAAGAAAGTAACTAAAAAGGATAAAAAAAGGAAATGAGGTATGTATCAACTACTCTATGAAAAATCAAACATCAAAGAAGGAATCAATGAAGGAATTAAGAAACAAATAAGATAGAAAATACATTAAAAACACACGTAGCATATTGGCAGAAGTAACCCACTAATGGTCAATAACCAATTTAAATGTAAACAGATTAAACCCTACACTTAAAATTCTGAGATTACCAAATGAATTTTACAAAATTGTTCAACTATATATTCTGTCCATAGGGACACTCTTTAAATATAAAAATAGAAATAGGTTGAAAGTAAGAAGATAGCAAAAAGGGATTCCATGCAAATAGAAATCAAAAGGGAGCTGGGTGTGGGCAGCACCTGTGGCTCAAAGGAGTAGGGCACCAGCCCCATATGCTGCAGGTGGCGGGTTCAAACCCAGCCCTGGCCAAAAACTGCAAAAAAAAAAAAAAAGAGAGAGAGAGAGAGAGAGAGCTGGGTGACTATACTAAGATCAGATAAAAAGGACTATTAAAAATTTTTTTAAAACAAAGTCATTAAATATGCATAAAAGGTCATTTTATCAGAATGCTATGGCAATTAGTCACATATATCCGCCTAAATATAATATCTCAAAATACATAAAACAAAAATTGACAGAATTAAAGGGAGACATAGACAGCTCTACATTAATGGTTGAAGACCTCAATATTCCACTCCCAATAATGCAAAAAACAATGAGACATAAGATCAATAAATCCTTGAACAACACAATAAGCCATTTAGATCTAATAGGCACAAACAGAACACCCCACTCAATGATGACAGCAAAATATACTTTATTCTCGGTAAACACTGAACATTCTCCAAAATTGACTATATGTAAGGCCACAAAACAATTCCCAATGTATTTTAAAAATTTGAAACCAGAGCTGGAAAGAAACTACACATTAATATTAGAACCACAATGGAAAGAAACTACACATTAATATTAGAAAGAAAGCTGGATAAAGCACAAATATATGAAAAATTTTAAATACACACAATGGGTCAAAGAAGAAAGCACAATTGATATTAGAAAAAAATTGGGGGGATGAATGCAAATGTAAAGAAACACACCAAAACTTATAGGGGCTTGTGAAAAGCAATGATGTCAGCTTGGCGCCTGTAGCTCAGCAGCTAGGGCGCCGGCCACATACACTGGGGCTGAAGGGTTCGAACCCAGCCCAGGCCTGCCAAACAACAATAATAACTACAACAAAAAAATAGCCGGGCATTGTGGGCGCCTGTAGTCCCAGCTACTTGGGAGGCTGAGGCAAGAGAATTGCTTAAGCCTAAGAGTTTGAGGTTGCTGTGAGCTGTGACGCCAGAGCACTCTACCAAAAGTGACAAAGTGAGACTCTGTCTAAAAAGCAATGGTGTCAATGAGAAATTTATAGCTGTAATGCCTACTTTTTTTTTTTTTTTTGGTTACAGAAGTCTCACTCTGGAGCCCTGACTAAAGTATTGTGGGATTATAGCTCACAATAACCTCAAGTTCTTGGGTTCGAGTGATCCTCTGCCTCAGTTTTTTCAATTTTTAGTAGAGATGAGGTCTCGCTATTGCTCTGGCTGATCTTGAACTCCAGAGCTCAAGGGATCCACCTGCCTCGGCCTCCCAGGGTGCTAGGATTATAGATGTGAACCACTACACCCGGCCTGTAATGCTTAACATTTAAAAATGATCTCCTAATTCTATATGAAATCAGCACATTGTGCCCCATAAATGCATTAATGTATACATGATCTATGTGTTTATGATTTAATAAAAAAAATAAAAAATGAAAAAAATAAATAAAAATGAGAAAGATCAATAAAGGAACTTATAGCTTAAGGAGCTAGAAAAGAAGAATAAACTAAACCCAAAGATGGCAGAAGGAAGAAAAAATAAAGATTAGAACAAAGTAAATAGATAATAGAAAAACAATAAAGAGGATCTCAAACCCAAGGCAAAAATTCTAGTTGTTAGATTGCCCTTTCATTGGTGCCCTAAATTTATCCGCAGAGGTATAGCCTTACACAAAACCCCAACTGCTTGCATATATCTCACAATGCTAAAACTCAATGAATGAATTAATGAACAAATTATGACAGAAAATATTAAAATATGCACATATTAGTTTCCTGTGACTGCTAGAAAATATTGCCACAATCTTGGCTAAAAACAACAAAATTTATTCTCTCCGTTCTACAGACCAGAAGTCCACAATAACGGTATCAGCAGGAGTGGGGTCATATATTCTCCAAAGGCTCTGTGAGAGAAGCTTGCTATGCCTCTTGCAGCATCTGCTAGTTCCAGGCATTACATAGTTTTGGGGATGCATACCTCTGATCTCTACCTCCATATTCACATGACCTTCTTTTATGTCTCTCATAAGCATAAATTTTCATTGAATTTATGGCCCATTCAGGTAATCCAGGATGATTTCATCTCAAAAATCCTAAACTGTAGGAGACCGTGCACCAAGCTTGTGAAAACGGTCACGGTCTCTTGAGGGAGGCACTGGGAGCGGGACAGTCTCCTAGCCTGCATGGAGATGTTTGGCTGCCCAGAGAAGACCTCAAGCAGTCGGTCGCTCATTAGCAAGCAGGTGTTATACATTGGACACTCATGGTGCAGCAAAGTGGGAGTCGAGCCTGGTGGGAAAAGAGCAGGTAGTGATCAGAGTCGGATTAAAGATGGCGGCTGAGTAACAGCTTCCCTGTAACTGGGCCTGGCGAATCTGGGGAGACAAGACTCCAGACATCTCTGGCCGGTGGGACCTGCCTACAATCATCCCTTTGAGGACACAGAGAGCCAGCAAGGGA